>MQUG01003557.1:0-115892 GCA_007213375.1 Steinernema feltiae | reverse complement strand
CGAACTGCTCGCAGCGTTTTTGAAAAGATTAAGCCGTGCGCGTCCGCCAAGCTTTTTGATGCTTCAGAAGAGACTGTAACGCCTCATTTGATTTGCACTAGTCGTAAATGCACCAAAGTTTATCCGATCGTTGGCGGCGGCGGCGTTGCTCGCGTTTATGCGGCGGTGTGTCACCAGCGTTGTCAGCACAAAACCGTCGAGGATTGCGTGGCTAAGGTGCGCACGCGATTGGACATGTGCCGTGGTTGTGGCTGCGATTGGAAGTATCATGCGCAAACTGATAAGAAAGTCACTGTTCGCGAATTGAGACCTAAGGACTTGCGCGCTGCTGAACGCCGCCTTTTATCCGCTACGGATGTCGAAGGTGGTTTCCTGAACATCTGCCTCTCTACTGGTCCACATGTTTTACGGACGGAGCTGCTGCACGATGAACCACGCGTACACGGATTATCTGACGTCAGCTCCCGTGGGTCAATCGGAAACTGATGAACGCACCAACGCTGGACGAGTGGAACATCCTGAAGCAGTTGATGGACCACTACGAAGACGAGCGCCTCAAGGGCGCCTTTCCGGTCTCCCCGACCACCGACTTTGGATGGCTGCGCAAGCGCTTCGATTGGCTGAACAAGCACAATGTCGACACCAGCATCGTCGAGTTTTTCCTGGACCTGAAGATGGACCGCCGACAGGTGAAGACGTCGTGCTAGAAAGAAGAAACTGTCCGTTTCTATTTTTGGAATTTTTTCATTTGATTTTTGTTTTGTATTTGTTTTATACGGAATAAAATTTGAATCGAAATGCGTTGCCTTGCGTTTGTGCCTCTTCGGTTTTGCGTAAATGATCAACTTTCTAAATTGCTGAGGGAGATGTCCCTTGGAATGCGGCATTTCGTTTGATTAAATTTGATTTCTGCTGTTCTCAATAATTCTCCAGTGGGAACAGGGAGCATTCAATGCAAACCTGAGCAGTTCCGAGTCAATGTTTCAAGGTCGCGCTCACCGTAAAGCGGAATTTGTTCTCATCGCACCTTGTCTGCTCCCTCATCCGTTGTCGAGCGTTCCATCGATTTGCTGAAATCTTCATTCAATTCCTGTGCAGAAACACAGCTTGAATGTTGTAACAGCGCTATCACATCGCTAGTATTTATCACTAAGGTCTAACAATTCCACAATGTTGTCAAATTGTATCATAACGTTGAAAGTCTTCACCCCTTCTCACGCGCAAAGTTACCATCTCATATTTACCGTTTGAGCTCTGCAATACGACTCTCCTTCATTTCACGAGGGAAAAAACTGACCACCGAGACGCCCGCTGTCGCGTTGTGACTTTCTCTACCGCATCTGCGCAAACAAACCGATTTGCGCAGATGCCACGGTCACTCCTCGCCGTCGCGCTGTTTGCCTCCAGCTGTGTATCAATTCGTCGTTTCGTACGCGCATCCAGGAACTAATGTTTATTCGAAACGTCTAGACAATTTCCACATAGAAATCTTCGACTTTCGGAAGACCGAAAATCTGCGCTTTTGTCGAGGACATGTCGCTCATCACTTTGTACCCCGAATCCAAATCCGAGAGCACCGTGTTCACAGAGCGGCGTTCTTCTTCTATGTCGTTCTCGGGCGCTTTTCTCTCCACAAGCAGGTAGATGCTCATCGCAATGGCGGTGATACTCAGCGCGACGACTCCGCACACGAGGAACATTAGCAAGTAGAGCGGCCCGTGGTCTGCGTAGGAGATCTGATAGAAATCGTTGGGTGTTGTAGGTGCGAACATTCGCTCTGTCGTTGTGCGGATTACTGTAGCACTTGTAGTAGTAGATGTGGCTACAGACACTCTTGTTGTCGCAGTACTGGGTGCTACTGTAGTTGTCGTTGTAGGAGCCTTTGTCGTGTCCATCGGCACTCGACGATCACAGGTCAGCCTTGGAATCCATCTTTGCAGTGGAATCTGTGCCGGAAGGTGATCGAGTAGAAAGGTTCCCTCATTTCCACGTCCACCCAGTCGTGACGCCAGAAGATCCGATGCTTCAGCTCGGCAAACGCCACGATGGGACCGTTGAGAATGGAGAGGCTGACTTGAAGGTGGTAATTATTCTAAACTATCGTTTATGGGCCTGTTTCGTGATCGCGTGAGCCTCACCCACGAGCCTTTGTGGTCTTTGAAGATGATCGGCAGATCCGCCTTCCCGTTGACGATGGCGGAGATCTGCGTTTCTTCGCAGAAAACCGAATTGTGCAGACAGAATGTCATTCGGTACTCTTTGTTCAGTTTGAATCCGTTGACGTGGAAGGCGATATCGTCGACTACAAAGACGCCGTTGGCACTTGCGAGCTAAAAGCAGAGAATTGAAGCAAATCAGGTCAAACGATGATTACCTTCGAGCTGCAGGCGAAGACGAACAAGCAACAGAGGAGAAACCGCATTTCAATGACGGAAATCACCGATTATCATGTTTAATGATATCTACGAACCACTGAATCGCGACTAAGGAGTTTAAGAGATTCACACATCGTTTCTTCTGACACCGACTAGATTACGGTACTCCATTACGGTGGCAACTATGAGGTTCGAATTGTGGCAGAGAAGATATTTCACCCATTCCCCCTGCCGCTTGTTGGCTGATGTGAGTGGAACAGAGCTGAAAATTCAGAAGTCAAAGCATTGCTTTCTGGTGTCTGACACAGAGCTAATGGCAACCAAAGTCCTACAGCGATCTTACTTTATTACGAAGCACATTTTCTACAGACATATTACAGTAACCCACACGAATCGAGCGCATTCAGAGCTCAGTCTTGATACCGAAGACATCGCCTCGGAGCTCCATCTCGACGTCGATCTTTGGCTCGAAGTTGGCGGCGATTTCGTCGAATGCGAAAGCGCGAGTCGCGTTCGTCGGCTCCTCGATTTGCGTCTCTTCGACTCCCTCGAATCCGACGCACTCCATCACCTCCGTCAAGCAGACGCCGTTGGGCATCGGACAGCTTCCATCGTCGAGGCAAGGACCTGAAGCGCAAAGTTGACTCTTGCAGCGAAGTTTCACTCTTACCGTATTGGATGATGTCAGGATGACTCGCGAAATCGAACGCCGCAGCGGGCTCAAACTCTCCGAATCTCGTCGGATCGTCGATTCCCACGCATTCCATGGATTCCGTTATGCAGAGACCCAAAGGCATCGGGCAGGAGCCGTCATCGAGACACGGACCTGAATGTTCTAGTTATACAAGACTGAAATACAGTAATCCCAAACCGTAGGTGATGATCTGCGGCTCATCGGCGAAGACCGCGGCGACAATGACCGAAACAAGGAGAAGAGCGTTCATTATGGAGAGAAGGGAATGATTTGACCGAAGAGCGATGGAGGCGCTCTATATAGAACTGAGATTCGCGATCATCTGCTGTTAGGCAAATATCGGCTTTTGAAGCGAGCCGTTGGGTCATGTTTGTTTGCGCGGCCAGTCATTCGATTGTTTCATATCGGCAAATCGGTCTCTGTGTGCGGAGGACGACATTCGAGATCCTGTTGCACACATGCGCGACAGCCGCATCGTGGCATACTGTAGGCATCGCATTTGGGGGGAACTTAGAGTTGCTTTCAAGGGCATAAATGCGCGCAAGAGAGCGGGTTTAGTTTGTGAAAATGGCTCTTTTAGCTCTGCTGTGTTCTCTGAAAAGCAAGAAGCAGATGGTGGAGCCGAGCACCTCTGCAGTCAATTCTCAGAGTCTTGCAACGAAGAAGGATTTTAGAGCCGTTGCTTATATGATCGTGTCGAGCTTCATTTTGTGATTCCGAGTCGCCTTTTTCTCATAAGCGGGTGCATAACTGGCCAGTTGAAATAAAGATTCGCTTCATTTGGCTTGGCCAACTTACACGTCTGTTCTAGCCTTGTAGTTAGTTCAGACGTCTGATAGCAAATATCACAATTTGTTTTTGCTACGAACGAACTTGTTCTTGAGAGAAGAAAATGTTATAAGTCATGTCACGCTCACAGCGATAACTACTTCAACTTTAGAATTGTAATGTAAATCTGGGATATCAAAAATCCGGCGGCGGCGGTTAGCCGGCGGAGACTTATCCGGCGGCGAGTTGTCCTGGCGGCGAGTCGGCGGCGGCTGTAGCGGAGACTATCGCGGTTTCACCATTGCAAACAGAGAATTGCTCTACAGTTCATTTTCAAAATGAGGATGCTCCTGTCAGCGGTACCTGAAAACGGCGATGTAATCTTCTTGTAGAAATCCTCAAACAAACACAAATTCACCCGAATACGACATGAAAAAAGCGCTTGAAGACATTTGCGAGAACCTGAAACCGGCGCAAGGCGGGCTCGAATGTCGGAACCACGTGGAGAAACACGCTTTGGCGCAATTGCTGTACGATCTTGGTAGAAGTGTCGAGACAGTTGAGTGAACATGAGTTGCGGCGGCCAGCTACATGTCATTACAGCACTAATCATTACAGCGAATCAAGTGAGGTCCTGTCACGACAATTTGCATCTCCGCAGCGATTTTCGCAGAGTGCAAACACATTTACATGCTGAATAGCTGTTCGAAAATAGCTTTCAGAATGAACGACGTTCCCACTCTCTTTTTCGAACAAGTCGCTTTTCAATTCCTCAGCAGCAAGACGCTTTCACGCGGTAGCGCTCTTTCAGGACTGCCCGGCCATGTCGCTTCCGAGTTCTACGCTAAAAGGTCTATTCACGGCATGTGGCTGAGGAATGGTCGGTTGGAGCAGGAGAGGAATGTCAACTGTGAACACCAGCAACGCGACATTGAAACGCTCAGTAGAAAGCATCTCCGGTACATAGGAATTGCTATAAGCGCCGACAAAAAGGAGTACAACACTGATCCGGATGCTATAGAACGAGTGCTGAGCGCCACCAAGGGAAAACACGTTCTTCTCACTTTTGAAACTCCGAACATCAGCGAGGAGATTGCGAAATGCGTCTTGTCACTCCGATTCGTCTATGATTTGCAATTGTGCACGAAGATCACAAGCGAAGTTCTGAAGACGACGCGCTCACTAGTGGAGAAGAACACCTTGAACACGATGTCGTTCGGCGATGAAATTTCGGACGGAACGACGCAGCTACTCGTTGACCTTCTCAAACAGAAACAATTCAATGAAATATTGCTTCCTGCGAAGTGCTCTGCCGTCTTGCAGGAGATTATCGCCAGTTGGAAGGAGAACTCAAGTGAAATGGCCGGAAGAAAGTTTATTGCAAAGAAGGATTCTCAAAGTTGCAACTTTCGTCGACTGAATTCCCTTTTGAAGAATGCACGGAGGAAGAAGAATGCGACGCTAGACGCGTTTATACCTTTGCAGCTTCCTATCCCTTTGATTGCCCTATTACAACATATTCGGTGCTGAGAAACCAGAATGGGCGCGCGGTTTACTGTTTGACGATAAGGCGTTGTTTGTGCAATACAGCGTATCTGTTTGTTTAGATGGTGTTTATTGCTCTGAACTTTTAGGTTAATAAAGATGTGGAGTGAAAACTCAAACTAACAAAACATTATTTCAAGCAATTCGTCGACTCATACTCATGTAGCCAATCTTCACGTATCCGGGCACTTTGTAGGGTCTCGGTGGTGTGACATAGACTGCTTGCGTGGTTGCTGGCGTTGTTTGTTTCCTGCAAGGACACTGGAAGCGGCCAGGAGGACCCCGAGGACCGCGTCGTCCTTGCTCTCCTTGTCGTCCCTGGTGTCCTCGAGGGCCCCGAGGTCCTCTCCCCCCAATAAGATTAACGCCCGCAGGAATGCCAGGCGGCCCGGGAGGTCCACGGTTTCCTGGAGCTCCTCGAGGGCCAGGAATCGACGGTCCATCCGCTTTGGCTCCGATCTTTCCAGGCGCTCCATAGCCGCCTGGAGGTCCTCGCTCGCCCATCGCTCCTTTGTCGCCTGCCAGTCCGTCAGGTCCGAGGACAACGGGGTTCTCCCCATTGGTTCCGGCTTCGCCGAGTGGACCGCGGCGGCCTGGTTTGCCTGGCGCCCCCGGGTCGCCCGCCGGTCCCTCCGGACACCGAAAACACCCGCTGTAGTTCTTTCCGGACGTGTAGATGAGCGAGATTCCCGGGGCGCCGATGTCTCCGTCGGCTCCAGGCTCTCCGGCCGCTGAACAAGACTACCGTAATTGCTCAGTCGCTCAGTCAACTTGCCTCCAGGTTTTCCATTCTTGCCGGCTGTTCCCTTCGGCCCCTTTTCGCAATTTTTGCGCTTCCTTTCGCAATCCTGACATTGAAAATGCGAATTTTGGCGTTTTGGACGGAAATGTAAGACATGCAGGTTACTCCACGACTGCTGAAGGAGGTCCTGAAACGCCTTTTCCTTATTCTCCGTTGAAGATCACGACACTGACGTTCGCGCTCAGGAGCTCGTCTGCTCCGTACTGGTGGAGTTTGGCGATGTCGATGACAACTGCGGAAGAGGCGAGGAGAACGAGGACGACCAGAGATCCAGCGGCCAGAGTGGCTCCAAACAGGAATGACGACATTTCAAAGCCACTCTGTGAGGATTTGCACGCCTAATAAAGCTGATTTCCGTGGATTTTCCCATGTTTGTTATTCTATTAACTGGTTTTCCCCATGCGCATCTCTTCTTTCGTCTCCAAAGCGCTCTGAACCTGCTCGCCCAGTACATCTACGACCTAACCTCATGCGACCTGGCCGAACTTGCGATATTTGCATACCGATACAGAGAAGGAGAAAAATCGATACTCTCTCTGACGTGAGCTGCCGAAGGCGGCAGAAAGGAGCCAGCCGACCGGCGGCACTTCACATGTGATGGGAGATAAACGAGATTCTGACGGTCAAAATTCAATTTTATTGTCCACGGGTTAGATGCACACAACGGTTAACGACAAATGTACGTACGATTAATTAGTTCTTTGCGCAAATCAGAATCCTCCGACCTGTTCCTGATAGACCTCGATGACGTCATCCTCCTCCATGTCCAGCGTCTTCGGTGTGTCTTCGTCGTTGATGCGGCGGCCGTCGAAGAGGAATCGCAGTGATCCGACTTGGACGCCCGTTCGATCGGCGTAGGACTTCTTCAGCTTACCCATGCTGGTGGCGTACTTGACGCGGAAATGGACCTCATTGGCGTCCTGTCCGACGACCTTCAGCTTGATGTACTCGGGAGCGTTGGGACCGGCGTTGTCGCCAGCGTCGCCTCCGTTGTCGTTGGGCGCGGCGGAGTTCTCGTGGTCGCTCATCGTTGGTGGATTCGCTGAAACAATCGAATGAACACTCTGTTCGGAGCGCGGGAGCGCGGGACGCGGCGAGTGAATACGCGAACAGCTTTATTACTTAAATGCGACTCGGCGCGCCGCGAAGGCAATGCCACTGGTTGGTGTGAATAGGACTCGCCCATTGCGACGCCTCAAAAATGGCGCGAACCGTCGTCCCACCTGGTCGCGCAATGCAATCGTGATGGGACCACTTCCAATTCATAGGCGCATTGGTGAAATCTGACGTTTTCCAACAGCTACCCGGTAGATTATTCAATATTTCACCATTTCAGCGCGGTAAATGGAGATGACAATTGCGAAAGAGAGTCAAAAACGAAATAAGCGCCGTTTGACGAAGTTATTGCGAAATCGGTGTTGATCTTTAAATGGGTCTCGCAGCGATTGTTGCAAAACCCGATTGTTTTGAATAGATGGCGGTAAAGGCAGCAGTTTGAATTGAACTCCTTGAATTAGAAAACACATTCAAAAGAGGTAAATCCAGATTTCACATCTGAAACTCGAATCTGAAACAAATGGACGACTTTTGAAAAGAGGATCTACGAACAGTAGTGAGGCGGCCCGTTGTTGGCCGATCTGCCGGTGCTCACGAGCAGAAGCAAACGAGGAGATCGACGAGATAATCCTTGGGCGAATTGAAGGACTGCCTGGCACCAAAGAGCGAGGTCGCACGGAGAATGCAGTCAAAATCCCTGATTCATTGATCTCTTCTGGGCTCCAACGCAATGCTCTTACGATTAGCCAAAAACTGCTTTTCCCAAAAGTCAAGAATGCTTAAAAGCGTTCCTTTCGCAATCTCGCAGTGCGTATCAAACGGCGTGGATGCCGCTGCCACCCCCGAAAGCAACAAGTCCGGTCGGTCATTCCGCACTTTGAAATCCGCAAATCCAGAATCCGCGTCAATCGGTCACTTTCCCTTTCAGCGCCAAATCCCTCGCACGCGTTGCAACAATTGATCGCACAGCGGAATCGGGTCAATTCTCCGTTTCCGACTCACCGAAAGCAACTCTTTTTGCGGCGATCCGCAGATTACCGGCGGAGTTAAAGTGACAAAATGGATGTTTAACAAAAAGCAAACAAATTCAATAAATCAATCTTTTGTTGGAGGTCCGCGCCACTCGACGACCCGCTTCGATCGCTATCGAAAGTCGCGTCAAGCGAGTGGACACCGCTGGACACGTAACTGTTTGCTTTTGCCCCTTGGCTATTCAGGGGAATGTTTTCCAAGGAATGAGTTTTATGGCCGCATTCAGCTGGAGGGTTTCATTTTATGATTTTCACATTCGCTGCTTGGGCGTTCAAGCTGACCGAACGCTTCAGTCAGCCTCTATCGGCAAGCTACCGGGAGGTCCGCAGTTCAGCGCGACTTCTCTTCGACTCGACTGCTAACGCGGACGGAATCGGCTTCTGATCGAGCGAGTTTCAATGTCATCGTTTTGTAGGTCAGTGAGTCAACTGTTTTTTGCCGCCGATGACCCAGAATGATAGTGGGGCGATTAGCCGTGCACTTTCGAGAACTTCAAGACTACAATTTTGGCTTTCAACGATCATCGGTGCTTTGTCCTGCCCTTCGTTTTCTCATTTTCAGGCTCCTGGAGGCGAATCCAAGTGAATCTGAGATTTTTTGAAAAGTAATAAATGCCACTGCGCCACGGTAATCCCGGGGCCGGCGTCCTTTGCTTCAAGCCTACAGGTCGCGTTCAGTATTCAAAAACGCCATCAAAAGGGTCCGATCCAAATATTCGAGCTTCTTCTGGCATCTAAAGCAACAAATACCAGTTTTCCACTCATTTCAAACCTTTTCAGCCAGCTCCTCCTCCTCTCCATAGATCATCTTCCCTGTAAATCCCTCGAAATCCGCCTGATCATCCACGACAATAAGTCATTTGTGAAGACTGCGCCCCGATCAAAGTCGCAATTTGTCGCATTTTTTAGCGCCGCTGGTCGTCTGTGACAGCACTGCGACCTGCTGACACAACGCATAAAAGCTGCGGTGGTGGAAATTAGCGCGCACACTTAACGTCACTCATTACTTTCCGCATAATTCGCGCGCGCGAAATTCGCCTCAAACGTCGCGCAACAATTTTCACTCAATCTCGCCGCTGGCGCGTGTGCCTTTGACCCAGATGTCGGCGTTGGACGCGACGTCGACGTCGCCGTCTACAGCGTGTGGGACAGTTTGTCTGTAATCCGAACTGGCTCCGAACGCTCGCGGCGGGAGATATCGCCATGTTCGTCGTTCCAGTTTCACTTTCACTACTTTCGCTGCCCTCGGGCGATTCACTCACCCGCGGTCTCAACCTCGACCGCTCCTCTACCTCGCAAATCCTCCAAAATCGTCTCAAATCTTAAATCCTTCCAGTTCTCCTAAGTAAATCGAGTTATCTGTGATCCTAAGCAGCGGACTGGCCGGCCGGCTGACCGGACTCACTCGCTGTCTTCGGTCTGTTTCGGTGCCCTTTTTTGAAGTGCGCGTCTCTGACCTAAATCGGTCGCTGGGCGACGAGATACCGAGAACTTCTTCGGCTTCTGAACGCCGCTGCTGCCAGCTGACGGCAACGTTCCGCGCGCGCGCTCGGATTTCGCTTTCTCTTTGCGTTCTCTCGATGTAAAAGATCGAAATCAGCGATTTTCACGCGTGCGCTGTTTGCTGTGTGTGGCAAGCGGACGTGGAAGTGCGCAGTCGATCGGTCAGAGGCGCAGCGGCTCGCTTGTAACGCTCTAATTCGCTCTTCGCACTTCTGTCGGACAACGATTTGGCGCGGAATTAATAGAGAACTGTCGAAAAGAGAGATTTACGAGCAAAAAGGTGAACCAACGACTTTCCGTGACTAATCGGCCGAAATTCGACAAAAAGCCGCGTTTAGGAGGTGATCAATGGCTTGCGACGGTAAGAAGGCGATAATTGGCCGCTCCACAGGCGTCATTTTAAGCATTTGTAGCTAGTTTCCGTATTCACTGCTACTGTCGACTATTGCCCAACTCGCACGGCGTTGTTTTTCTTACATTAACAGACCTCGCGAGAAATCCGCTAAACGGGTTTTTCTTGATATCATGTTTTCTCGCGCTGATCGCCATCGATCTCGATCTGCGCGTTCTTTTCAATATGCTTCCACACGAAACAAAGAATGTTCTTTGGATTGAAACTAGATCGCAGGTTCAAGAGAAAGAGGAGTCGTGACCATCGGATGCATCGCTTCTGATCAATCTTGACCTCGACTGGTGCTAAAACGCTTAGCAAACTGAACCTCAAGCCAATCAACCTATCAGCCGCTTAGAGATAAGCGCAAACACCGTTCGCGATCACCGATCCACACCGCAACATCCGCTCGCCGCCAATTTCCAATTTAGATGCAAACTTTCGCTGCCACTCGGCGATTTCGTGCATAAAACGCAATTTGTGTTGGATGTGTGTCAATGTCAATTACGCCGCAGTTATCCTGTCAGTCTTCCCGATTGATCGAAAGTCCGCGTTTCAACGTTTTTCTTTCTTTCTCCGGTGTTTCGAGGTCCTCGAGGAGCGCGGCCTGATGAGAGCGGCCCTCAGCGCGCAGCCGTAGCACTGTGGCCGATACGGTCGCGTTCTCTGATGTTTGGCGCGCTCTTTCTGCCAAAAGAAACCGTAAAATGGCGGGAATACGCGTGTCAATACCACAGTATTTCGGCTCTTTCTGTTTGAACGCGAAGAAATGGATTTCAGTTTATTTTATTGTTTAATTCAGTCTTCTTGGGGGCTTTCGGATCTTCATACATTCATTTTTGGGTCGGTAGAGCAATGGAACTTTGGAAATAGCGACCTTCAAATTGGAGCGCAGAACAAGATCCTGATGACACAAAAATGAAGAGAGAGATGCAGAAAGTGTCCGTTGCGTGTTGTTTGTGAGCCTCGAACGTTGCTTCCGATACTCGAATTGCCAAGTTCTGCAGCTTAGTTACCGTGTGCCGTACAACCAATCGCAGTCGCATCGAGCTTCGCCACCACCCTAGATCATGAATTGACGTTACAAGTGCCCACAACCGTGCTAGTCTTCGCCATCCTGGCGTTTTCCTTGTTCGGAGCCATTAACCACGCATTTGCCGAGCGCATCAGGTCAAAATCTCGCGCACTCTTGAACAAACCGTTCGTTCACGGTCATCCGAGCAGCGACGCCGCGCCACCAGAAACGCCATTACGCAATTTGTCAGGAAATAGGTCGACGAATAAATGAAATTTTGCCGCTAATCCGTTCAACTCTACTTAGCACCACGCGCGGCATCCCTCCGAATCCCCTTTTTTCGTCCGCGACTTCCAACACTCGCTTGCGACACCGCGGCGCTTCCTTCCTGATTTCTCGCGAATTGTTTCTCACCCCAACAGCGGCAGATCGTCGCAGATCTTCTCGTCTCGCAACGGAAAATCGGGAAATTGAATCCAAAACGGGATTTCATGCGATACGCGAACACCCTGGACGTTTTTTGCACATCGCGTCACCCGACCGCTTGCTCTCTGGCTTCTCAATTGAGCCTGGTCACTCCGGCTACCCGTCGCGGTCAGATATTCGCCGAGCGATTACTCACTCCGCGAGCTTAACCGGATAAGCGTTCGGTTCGCGTTGAAATATTCCGCGCGATTGCCGCGGCGACGCGATCAGACGACGCCAAACAGGTTTCGTTCCCCGTTGCAGAGGCCGCCGCCGCCCGAAGAGGAGTCAGTTCGCGCGCACGACGAAGATCCGAAGAGGAGCGATTTGATGAAGCCGGCAACGATTCGCAGACGACGACGAACATGAAATTGAAGCGGAGTTCCTATCTGGACTTTATCTTCATATTTCTCCTCGAATCCTATTTGATCTCCTCCGCCGCGTTCTTCGTTGGATCTCATGTGAGTTGCTTTCTTGAGTGCGCGATCCTTGAAGATGCGAGTAACAGAAGTTCACCTTTCAATCCTTTTCCCCTGATTTTGATGGAACTACTAATTTGAGATACATTGTAGCGTTAAACCCAGTTTTTTTTAACGAGGAAGACCTTCTGTGGCGATCCGTAAAACGTGATGGTCAAGTGAGCGTGTGGAGTGAGTCATCGGATTAGTGTCTGACTAGTCATGGCTTTAAGAACGAGTTTGTGCTGAGCTTCAAGCATTTCCGGCTGACGCATCTTCTTGATGAAGCAAAGGTCATCAAGTCCGTTTCTCAGCGTTTTGTTTGTTAAAATGCGTTCAACATGAAACAAAAAGTGAAAATTTGACAGAAATTCGGGATCAATTTCAATCGCTGCCCCGCCACGGAAGAGAACTCGTCGTAAAACCCTTTTCCGACTGATCTCTGACCGTTATTACTTCATTTCAACAGCTAATAGAACCAGTTTTTCGTTTAATTCGTTCCGGTTCGTTTTTTTGCCGACTTGTGACCGCTAATGACTCACTCGCTCGCTCGATAAAGCCCGCAATTGGCCTTGCGCAAGCGCGTTGATCACCCGATCGCTTCCAGGCTCTTCACCGGAAACTCACGAAACGGGAACTCGTGCAAACGTTCGGCGTGGAGAAACACGCCGACGTCCCCGAATACTCGCTCCTTCGAGTGACCAATCGCTCCAACAACGCAGCCGATGGATCTCTTCTCCTCTCCTTTGACGCGTGGAACACTTCCTACACGCTGCAACTCAAACCAAACTACCGTATCATCAGTAAACACCTGACTACAGTAGTCCGGAATGGCAATTCCACGAGGAAAAGCGTTGGGATCCCGCAAAATCTCGATTTTTCCTGTCACTACCACGGGAAAGTGATCTCGCACGACAGCAAAATGGCCGCCATCTCCGACTGCCGCCACTTGATGGGGACGATCGTCATGGAAGACCATTTCCTGATGCTGCAGACGATTCCCAAACGCGTCAGACATCACCAGGACGAAGATCATCTCGTGTTCAAGCGGGACGCCTCGCTGCTGACCGCGCTGGAGCGGACGATCGAGGAGCACCTGGTCGACATGAACGAGGATCAACACGTGGAATTCTGCGAAGTGAGCAAATCGATCGACGATCCGGACATCAAGGCCGCGGGCGAGATCCTCAGCCCCAACTACACGCTGCCGTCCTATGCGCATCTCGACTCGCTCTTCATCTTCCCGCAACTGGACCCGATCACCCTGGAGATCGGCCTCTTCCTCGACTCGAAGCTCTTCGAGCATTTCCAGCGCGAATTCCAGAGAGACGCAGAGCAGCACCTCCTCGACTTCTCGCTCGCTCTGATCAACAACGTCCACGTCCTCTACCAGCAGCCCACGATGAGTCCGAATCTCGACATCGTCATCGTCCGCTATGAGCTCTGGAAAAGTCAACCGTTCGGTCTGGAGACCGGAACTCACAAGAACGGTCAGGCGCAGACGCTCCTCGATGGATTCTGCCGCCATCAAGCGCGAATCAACCCCGGCACCGACTTGACCGACCCCGGTCACTGGGACCACGGAGTGCTGTTGACTGGCTACGATATCTACCATACGACGACGAGCGTGGCGGGAGTCGCTCCTGTGGCGCGGATGTGCGATGAACTCTTCGCGTGCAGTCTGGTCGAAGGTCTTCATTTGGGAAGATCGTTGGTGTTGGCACACGAAATGGGTCATAAGTAAGTGGCGGCAATCGATTACTGTAGTCATACTGTATTCAGCATGGGAATGGTGCACGATGGAGTGCAGAACCAGTGCAGCAGGAGTTGCTGTCTTATGTCGGCGGTCAACGGCGCCGGGAAGACCACTTGGAGCACGTGCTCGGTCAGGGAATTCAACGCCTTCCTTCTGCAGCTTGAGTAAGTCAACGCATAGCCTACCGTAATCCCTTCATCTTCATTTGCAGCCAAAGCGGTCGAGGAAATTGTCTCCGCGACGTCGCCGAAAGCATCCAGTCGCACGATCATCTCAAGGACGGCCGGCTCCCCGGCCAGCGCTTCACCGCCGATCAACAGTGCTCCTATTTCTGGGGCAAAGAGTACCAGGTTGAGATCCCCAATGGCAGACGGATGGACGTAGGTCATCATTCCTCCTTTCAACCTAAATTCCCATTTCAGGACATCTGTCGGATCCTCTGGTGCGGCAACAGCGGCTCCACCATCTCCACCGCGCATCCGGCACTCGAAGGCACCTGGTGTGGAGGTGCGAAGTGGTGCCAGGAAGGCAAATGCCAGTCGTGGCTCTTCGGCGAAGAGCCTCGCGTGATCAACGGCGCGTGGTCCACTTGGGGATCAAACGACAAGCGGTGTCCCATCAGCTCCTGCCAGGTCACCGGAAGCATTCAGCTCAAAAGTGAAATGCGGACATGCACAGAGCCAGCGTAAGTCGTATCGCCGCGTTCCTTCTACTTACCGTATCCTCTAGACCTAACAACGGCGGTCAACACTGCCGCGGAGCCAACATTCGTGGTCTCGTATGCGGAGTCCCTGAATCCGGCTGCAAGGCGTACAGTCGTCAGGAGTTTGGCGATAAACTGTGCTCGGCGATCAAGAACGACCAAGAGAAGCCGGACATCCAGTTGAGCGGCGCGAGTTTCCTTCATTCCACGCAGCCTTGCAAGGTTTGGTGTCATCTGTTGGGCAGCGAGCTGATCAGAAACAAGGGACAATTCCCGAATGGCTCGCCCTGCGGCCCGAATCAGTACTGCGTGGGAGGAGCTTGTCTGGTAGGCAGTCGCGCCGTGAATCGATCGTTCACTCTCGTTTAGAATCTCGCCTGCGAAGACCGCGCGATTGTGGCTGACCTCGCCGACTGCCCAGAAGCCGGAAAGGACGACGATGAAATCATGCCCAAGTGGGACATCTGGACAGAATGGTCCGATTGCTCGGCGTCGTGTGGTTCCGGCGGACTCCAGAAGCGCCAGCGGAAGTGCCTCACTCATCTCGATGTGCGTAGGAAACCGGAAAACAAAAAATTGTTGAAGAAAAGAGAGAAACGCGCACTTAGGGTTACGCAGAAGATGGTAAATTCAGGGATTAGGTGTAGGCGGATTCGGGGGTTACGGTATCTGACTGATTCTAACGGTAATTTTGGTTCGATTAACAAGCATAACATGGAACGACTAATCAGAATTAATTGAAATTGCGGAAAAGTAACCAAATAACTCCTGCGTTTGCAGTCGTGCCTGGGCAAAACCGACGAACATCGTCCGTGCAAGCCTGAACCACCAAAGTGCGAGCAATATTCCGACTGGGGCGAGTGGACGGAGTGTTCCGCTGTTTGCGGAGAGGGTCAGCAGGCCCGGAAACGAATCTGCGTGAGCGGAGTGGACTGCAAAGAGAAACTGCTCGAGGAGAAGCCGTGCAACCAGGTATCAAACCGACGTTTTGGTCTTTTGCTCCACTTCCATCAATTCCAGGGTCCTTGTCCAACATGGAGCGCTTGGGAAGCGTGGTCGCCGTGCTCCGCTACTTGTGGCGACGGCCACAAGAGTCGGAAGCGCACCTGCAGCGTGGAAGGTCGATGCGAGGGCGAAGCGAGTTTGATCTTCCCGTGCAGCGAGCGAGAATGCGTCGTGGAGACGTGGGGAACGTGGATGGCGTGCTCGGTGACCTGCGGCGTCGGATTCCAGTTACGGGAGAAGTTCTGCGATGGGGAACCGTGTCCCCATGCCAGCAAACAGGCCAGAACGTGCAATTTGGATGTAAGCGTCCATTTCTTTTGGTTCTTGGTCTTGCGCGACCGATTGAGTTTGCAAGCATTCTTACGCCGAGCCACTTTTCAGGAATGCAACAAGATCTCCACGTCGAACTGGGACGAATGGACCGAGTGGACGCCTTGCTCGCAGACCTGCGGCGAGGGAATTCAAGCGCGCACCCGTCGCTGCCTTTCCTTCTTCTGTTTGCCCAGCGAACCGGACAACGAATCGAGACGTTGCGTTGCCGGTCCTTGTCCCTCGTGGACTGAATGGAGCGAGTGGAGCAAGTGCGACACGTGCCTTGCGGGTGAAACGCGCCGGCGGCACCGAAAATGCGAAGCGGAGGACGAAGACGCGTGTCCTGGCGCGAACACAGAGATCGACACGTGCGAGGCGATCTGCAACCACGTGAACGGCGTGGCGAACGTGAAATCGCCGCCGATCGCGATCAACAAGTGGCATCCGTGGCAGGATTGGCTTCCATGCTCGGCGTCGTGTGGCGGGGGAATCCGGCAACGACTGCGCACGTGCCCTGACGGTCATTCGTGCTCGGGCGATGGATTGAGTTTTGAGTTGGACACGTGCAACACAGAAACCTGCGAGAATCTCAAGAAGACCGTTCAGTACTGGTCGGAATGGGGCGACTGGGAGCAATGCAGCGTTTCCTGTGGCGGCGGACGGCAAACGCGCTCCAGAAAGTGTCTGGCGCAGTTTGTGTTCCTCTGCGACGGCTACGTCAACGAAGAAAAGCCCTGCAACACAGAGCCGTGCCCGAACGTGCAGTTTTCCGCCACTCACCACGTTCCTGCGTGGAGCCAATGGAGCGACTGGTCGGGATGCTCCTGCTTCACGCTGAATCAATTCCGACGGCGCTATTGCCAGATCAGAGACCCCGCGATCCAAGGATTCTGTGCGGGACCAACTGTCGATCAACGCAGCTGCACTCCCGCCGCTTGCTTGTCGCAGTCGGGCGGATGGAGCGACTGGAGTGGTTGGAGCAAGTGCTCCAAGGATTGCGGTGCCAACGGGCATCAGATTCGCAATCGCATGTGCTCGAATCCGCTGCCCTCGAACAGAGGATCCTACTGTATCGGCTACTCATTTGATCAGAAGCCGTGCAATCCACAGAGGGGCACGTGCTCCGGGGCGCCGATCGATGGCGGATGGAGCGATTGGACCGAATGGAGCGAGTGCTCCGATTCTTGCGTCAACGGGCACCGATCGCGCACAAGGTAAATCTCTCTTTTCGTGCTTTCTTAGCGCCAGTTTCAGGTATTGCGACAATCCTCGCCCGGCGAACGGCGGTCTCCAGTGTCTTGGAGGCGACTTCGAGCTTCAACCGTGCTCCGACTCCTCACAGTGTGGTAAATGTAAGTTTCCTCACGATTTCCAGCTGCGATTCTTTGCTGTGAGCACTTCTCTTCTCACCCTCTTTGTTCTCAGCACAAAACGGCGATTGGGGCGCGTGGTCGGCGTGGTCGAACTGCTCGGCGTCCTGCGGATTTGCCTTCCAATCTCGTCACCGTTTCTGCGACTCTCCCGCACCAGCCGGTGACGGTGACTCGTGCTTCGGCCTCGCGTACATGACCTCGATTTGCCGCACTGATGCATGCGAAAGTAGGCGCTTCCTCGCGCACCGCGTGAACTGAACACTCACTTCTAGATTCGGTCGACGGTCAGTGGAACTCCTGGGGCGAGTGGAGTCAATGCGCCGCCAACTGCGGCGTCGGATCACGCACCAGGTGCACTTTTGCTTCTTTCACTCACGATTTTTCAGAGTTTGCCGTTTCACACACGAGAGAAGCGAACATGGCGGCGGCCGCCTGCAACTCCGGAATTCACGCGTTTATCTTCATTTTCTCGTTTAGAATCCGTGAATGCTCAAATCCCGCGCCCATCAGCAACGGCTATCCATGTTTCGGTCGCTCGTCCGAAGTGGAGGATTGCACGGTCGACTTCGACGCCTCCGCGCGCATCTGTTCGACTTCGATCGCCAATATGAAACTTCTGGAGTCCGACATGAGTCTTCTCACGCTCAGATAACCGCTTCTCGTCCTTCCTCCCACAAAACTCCACCTCGATCTCTTCACCGTAGCTTTCTAGCTGTCGACCACAATAGTCTTTCTCTGTAAATATCGCGTCTTTCAATTGTTGATTCTAGGAAATGATTAGATTTTCGTTGTCTTCCATGTGATGTTGTCTTCCCCGTGTTTTGCACGAGTTTTCACTCCTGACTGCGCCAGCCGCCACTGCCAAGTGTAAATATATAGATTTATGTTCAACTGTGATAAATAAACTGAAAATTCTACTTTCTGCGATCTAACGATGGATGCAAACAACTGTAGAGGCAACGAAACAGCGTGGAATCTCGAAAACGCTATCGCGGATGAGAAAGTCGGTGCATCTAGCAGAGATGGAGCGATCGGCCGTTGAGAGGCTGAGTGGGGCGACAGTTGCTCTCCATCTTTTGGCCGCTGACGTCCTTCACGGTGCGCAGAAAGGCGAGTTGTTCCTCGGTGATGCTGATCGGCTGCGTGAAGACAGTCCACGTGACGCACTCCGAGCACGGCGGCGTCGTCAAACTTCCGTGGTAGCGAACGTAACTTCGCTCCTTTGGAAGTTTGTCCTCGAGCACGATGTTCGCGATTTGGCGTTTCGAGTCTTGAAATCGTTTGTTGATCGGGTCGGGTTACGGTAAATAGGAAACAGACCTGGCTCGATGACATGCGAAAGCGTCTCGAACTCCACTCCCAGGGGCTTGTGGTTCACGCCGACTTCGAGGAAGACGGCGATAACGGCGAGTTTTTCCGGATCTTCGACGCCCTGGTGGACGAGGTGAAGCTCAGCGACGTGGTGCTTGCCGTCGACCGTGTGCTCGGAGCCTTCGTCGCTTTGGGACCAATGGAGATGGTACTGGACCAGCTTGTAGCTTTGCTCGAGGCCCGATCCGTAGATTTCGGGCGTGTCGATGCATTTGTCGGGGACGAACTGAACTGAAACGGAGGGAACGACGGTTCGGAGCTGAGCGAGGGTCTACACACCGGAGTGGCCGTTGTTCACGAGGTCGCCGTGGATCGGGCGGTTGTAGTTCACGAACTTGATGGGATCGTTGCGCTCGATCTTCTCCACCGCCGCGTGGCAGATGTCCACGGGCGACTGGCAAGTTCCATTGCTCTCTCCGGGCCAATTCTCGCAATCTTTGTAGTTCCAGTGAGCTGAAAGCGAGAGCGGAAAATGGTCTTTTTGGAAACTAATTACCGGTCATGACGGTGGTGAGCGAATGCACTGACGCGATTCTGCACCGCTGCTTATCTCTGCTCCAATGTCGTTATCAACGTGGACGACTCATCCGCGAGCGTTGAGAGGAGTGAATTATGTGAAGCGATAACGGCGCTTCGAAACGGTCGAAACGGGAATGTGGAAGAGTTCTCGAGAACGCAAACGACTGCGAACCCCCAAAGGGGATTTGCGTGCCAGTGCCCACTCTGTTTTGGCCTAAACGCCGGGTAGCGGCCAAAGGCTTTGGGGAGCTTTGCGCGAGTGGCCATTTTTTGATTAAATTCGTCGCTTCAAACTGGGGAATTCCCGCGCTCCTCTGTGCAAATGACAACCAATAAGCAACAACTAGCGCAACTTGTGAAGCACTCTCGGGCTCTCCAAGTGAATAGTGGTTTGAACTCGCACCCCCAGAGACACAAATTTCGTGTTCGTTAAAATGCTGACCAATGACCAAATTTGAAAAGCCAAGTCATTTGCAAATCAAGCGGAGTGAACATCTCATCTGATCGGAGAACAATTAGTTTAACAAGATAATGTAAGTTTCAATAAATAAGCATAACAATAAAGAATCTAAAATCAATCGCTGTGAATCGATCGTGATTCAGAAAGACCACCAGAAAGGGAACTCAACACTTCATCATCATCACCGTTGTTATTGGCTTCGTTAACTGGGTTGTGAAGAGCGTTCGATCGAACGTAGTTGCAAGCGGTTTCCACGTTCACCTCCGAAACGTTCGACTGCATAGCATCGTTCGTTACGAGGTAGATCGTATCAGCATGAGCGAGCATCTCCGGTCGATGAGTGCAGAAGAACATCTGAGCGCCTCGAGTGACTCGAAGTTGATTGAAGAACTCTGAAACCAAGAAAATGCCGAAAATGTTCTGGAGGAATAAGGATAAAGTACCTGCAAGAGCATCACGTTTCCTTTCATCCATTGCGCTATCAATTTCATCAAAGCAATATAAAGTCGACGTATCGCATGAAAGCATTGCGAGAAGTAGAGACATCGACAGAACACTTCGCTGACCTCTAGAACGATGCCAGAATCCACTTTCCGGTTCAACTCCATCGTTGAAATCGGCCTACAAAAAAGTTCAGGATTGAGTTGTAGATAGAATGTGTCGTACCCAAATATCCACGGTTTCTGTGGAACTCCGGCTTGAGTTTGACCGAGGACTCGGGTCAGTGGATGCCGGTGTATCGGCTTCCTTCAGCACCAACTTCGCACTTGACCCAGCGGGTCCAAGAGCGTTGAAGAATCGTGTAAACGCATTGGATACCTGGTCAAAGATCTCCAGAAAACTAGCTTTCTGATTGGAGAGAATATCGGTTTCTAACTGTTCCACGACTGAAACAGAGCGCGCATACTGATTCACCTCTTCATCAAGAAGGGTGAGGCCATGTAACTTCGTTTCTAGCTCTTTCAGAATTTCGTCTTCTTCACAGAACAGGATATCTGATGTCGCTAATTCGCCCATCTGTTTCTTCAGCTCATCTCTTTCGTGCTTCAGCTCATCTGTTGGGACTCCATCAAATTCGCCGTCGTACGTGGTTTGGCCAAGGAAAATTGTCAGCTGACTGCTTATATCGCGAAATTCTTCAATGATGCACCGTCCAACCGCTTTATTTTCCGATCTGATGTGCTGAGTGTGAATAAGGTTCGCTTCACCTTCAATAACAGCGTTCGCAAGCTTGTCAGCATTCAGTCGCAACTCGTTCAATCTCTGAATCGCGTTCGTGCTCGAAGCCAAGACTAAAAGAGCCCCTTGCACCTTGCACATCAGCATTTACTTACATTCTAAGTTCATTCGTTCCTCGGTAATATTCCGCTCAATCTGTTCGCATTTTTGCTCTATCTCGATAAAACGCTGATCAGAGCAGGTCAAGGCAACGTTTGTAAGCTAAAAAATAAAAAGATGTTCAATGAAAAAAGAAGCTGAGGACCTCAAGTTCTAACTCGTGTTTCTTCGCTTTCAGATGTTCCAACGAACACTTGATCCCTGCGATTTCGTTCTTCAAATCAGCATAGGTCTGCTTTGCTGTTTTCATTCGAATAGCCAAAGTCGCTGGTTTCATCTGAATCCACACAATCAAAGATGAATTGTAAGTCATTCTTACCCTTCGATTCATTGAACGCGCTTTTTCCAGACATTTCTTCCTTTCCTCAAGAGTCTGCGTAACTTCTGCAATGCGCTCGATCGTACACGAGCGTTCTTCTTTCTACAAAACAAGTTTCAAATCATAAGCATGCATGCGGAAGCGCCATACCAAAGCATCCAAACTACGCCCAACTTGCTCCAATTTCAAATCAAAATTCTCGATCGATCCTTTCAAGTTACTCACAAGATGACAATCTCTAACTGATTCCTCCTCGAGCTCAGCTAATTTGCCCTCGACGATGTTCAGCTCCTCTCCCAGAGAAGATAATTCTAAATCCTCATCATCAACATCTTCAGAGCATTGCTTAAGAGCTGAATTCAATCGAAACACTTCCGCATCTTTAGGTGCTCCGCCGCTGAGAATTCCACGCGAGAGAATGACTCGGCCGTCAGGTGTAATGCACTTCAGGTGATCGACAGCTGTGGTGAGTCGACGCCCTTTTTCCAGATCTTCTATTAATGTCCACTTTTCGAAAACCTCGGCTACGGGTTTAGCAAAGCGCTTATCGAATGTGATCAATTCAAGAAGAGATTGGTACGACTAAATGCGATTGTTAAGAGAGCATTAACAGCTTCAATTCCCTTACCTCTTCCATAAATGCAGAATCATAAAAAGAACTTCGCTCGTGCTCTTCATCTGATGAACCCTGAACAGATTCATCCTCACTGCCTTCGCTAGGAGGACAGGCATTTCCCGTCTTTGCCGAGCTCTGTTGCGATCGAGCGAGAACCGAGCTTTGAGAGATTTTCACCTTTGGAAGAACTGGAATCTGTTCCGGAGCTGTACATTGTTCAAGCGTCAGAAAATTCAGTGTTCCTGGCATGCTACTTTCACGAAACGCGGCAATGATAGCCCGTGCAGTTGTGTGCGAGTCAACAATATGGGCATACAGTAGGTCTCCGGCTGCCATTTGGACCGCAAGCGAATATTCAGCACCAACAGTGATCAAATCAATTAGACGACCGTGATAACCTGCAATGATCGACCCGAAGGCTTCAGGTTCTGCGCGGAACTTGTAGAGAAGCTTTTCGAAGGACAAAAGCCCTAGTCTGACATTCTAAAGCAGAGCTTATTGGTTCAGTTTAGCTTAATTTGACCTACCATAGAAGCGCAAGCAAATAAATCATTTTTAGCTTTCTGTAGAAGCGTTTTCTTCTCTTCAACCGTCTTCACAAAACCCTCACGAAATTGTTTCACTCGTTCAACAACCTTCCTTTGCTCGTCACATGCAAATTCACTTCGTTTCGCGGTAAACAACGCGGACATGAGGTTTCCTACAGCCACCTTCTTATCTTCATCGATTTTGGCAAGCTGGGCTCCGTACTGCTCCATCTGTTTATCTTGTTCTTCAGACACTCGCTGCAATCCAATTAACTCATTTTCCATTGTGGTTGTAGTCTGCACATATCGCTCGTTGCTATCCATCAGATCCTTGGCAGCGTCTAACTCTCCGATTGTAATTCTCGTGGCTCTTTCTTTCTCAGCCAGAGTTTCAAATTCAGCCTCCTTTTCAGCTAAATCATGATCGACTTCCTTGCATTTCTCCTGTAATTCCATCTTCAAGCTCTCGTCGTTGACAATTGTCGTCTGCAGCAAACGATACTGCGTTCTGTGTTCTGCGAGTGCAAGTTCCAGATCTGCTATCCTCTCGGTCACTTGATCAAAATCTTGACGCTCTCTTTCGGAACTGTTCTCCAATTCTTCGATTGACTGCAACACCTTTGCTCGCGTTTCGCGAACAACAGATAGATCGGACTCGATCTGAATAGGGTATTTTGCACTGTTGTATAGAAATAGAAAATTCGGTATTTATTCAAAAGAGACTACGACGTTCCTGAATCCCTCGTCGTGAAAAAGTTATATAGCTCAATTTTCGTCATACAAAGCTCTAACCCTGTGCGTAGTTAGAAACTCTGTATTTCTATCACTTTAGCAGTAAGGTAGTCATGTCATTCCACAGAATCCTTATCAGGTTAATAAAATCTAAATAAACTTACTTCTCTCAGCGTTCTTTCGATTAATTCTTTCGATTTTACAAATTCACTCGACCGACCCAAACAATCCGATTGCTTCCGGAAAAGGAGAGCGACTTCACACTTCCTGAACCAAAATAGCAAGAATTAACTCTTGAAAAATCGATGCTCACAAATATTCATCTTTGAACTTCATGTTATCAATGATATTCTCAAATTTCGACATAATAGGTTCAATTCCTTTGTCGAATTCATCGATTTTCTCGTCGACCTTGAAGAGGTTCTCCTTCAGGTTGTTGAGGAGTTTGTGCGCATCGACGGTTTTCTGGGAATTATAAGTGGATACACCAGCAATCTGAATAGAGCTGAAAGACGTCGTAGCTGATTCATTTTACCTGCTCGATGTCTTCTTTGCGCTTCAAGCCGTTGCTGTCGAGCAGTTCGTCCAATCTCGTGGCACGAATATAGTTACACGGATTCGTAGAGTTGAATCCCAGCATTTGGAGAATAGTATTCATTTCTACTCGGCTCACTTTGCGCCCGTTAACCCGAAGCTCGTCCATCAACCCGTTGAATTCTATGCGGCGCGAAATCTTCAGCGTTCCATCAGTTTTGCTCTGGAAAATTCATGAAAAACGCATAGAAAAAATCAGCCTTACACCGCGAATGTTGCATCCTGGAGCGTCGAAGATAAGTTCAACCTTCGCGAACGTGGCCAACACGCGTTCTCGACCCTTGCTCATCTTCGAGTACACGTAGACCTCCATGTCGCGCTTCGAGTGCAGCGGACGTCGACTTGAGAGAACAAAGTCAATCGCCAAAAGCAAATTCGACTTTCCGGCGCCGTTCTGCCCCACGATAGCGGTCATACCGGGACGGAACTCAACCGTTCGTTTCCTAAACGACCGGAAATTCTCCAATTTGAGCTGAAGAACGGGAACTTGGTCAAAAGTAGCGGAGCAATATAATGATTTACCGTTTTGAGGTGCATTGTGGCGGGTTTTGCTCACGTTGTCCTGAAATAGATAAGAACCATTTATATTGTGAGAGACTGCAAATGAGGAATGAGTGAAATGTTTGAAATCGGCAGATTGCCGATTTCAAAAATCAGCGCGCGATTTGAGTCAGGCAACTCGCAACTACCACTCTACAGTGCTGCGATTTTTGAAAAATCGGGTCAGATTTTCTGCACAAAACTGGGTTCATGTTTCCCAAAATACGCCGTGGTTGAAGAGAATTGTGTCCCGGTATGTCAAAACCACATGCTCATTTTTATTTCCCGGTAGGAGTCCGAACGTCCGAGATTTACCTCCCATCGGGAGCCCTAACCCCAAGCAACGAATTTGACTATATATTATGCCACGCCACATCAACCCGATAACGATGCGTTAGCCGCCACTCTTTTGCAAAGCCATTGAACGTTTATCTAAATTTGTTCTATTGTCCCAGCTTCTTCGATCAATACGATACAACCAAATGGAATAGATAGATCCTGATCCATACTTATAATTAACAGATGTGCATTCAAGAAGGGCAAAGAAGATACCACCGCGATATTATCTATTTATGTTGGTCAAAGGTTTAGGTCAAAAGTAACGGAAAAACAACTCTCACAAAGATTGCCCTGACCACACAATTGTATGTTCTTATGCCACTATTTTCGTTTTTGTTTGTAATTTTTATTATATTTAGCGCATTGTATTACGGCAAACTTAGCGCATTGTATTACGGCAAGCTGTTATGTAGGCCCTTTGGTGTTTTTTTAATTTCGAAGACCTCCTGGACGCGCGCGTATTCGGTATCAACTAACGGTTCATGTTTGCAGATGGACATCTCCTCCCCAGTCAAGCCATCTCGTCGTACACCAACGAAGAATCGACCTGCACCTCGCTCGTCGTCGAAGAGTCCTCATGGCAATTTGCGCGCGCCCAGTGCGACGGTTAGTGCTAAGTTGTCGTTTGTCCTTATACTTACATTTTTGAAGAATGACATTGAAATGAAACTGAGGATCGCGGAAGAAAAAGTCAACATCGTTTCCGAAGGAATGAGGAAGAACGTCGACAAAGCGCTCAAGAGGATGATCGCTAACTTTGCGAATGTCCACCGCGTGGCTGAATTGGAAGTTCAGCGACACGGGGTTGAGGTAAGAAGATGCAGTTTGGTCATGATTCATAGGTTCTTTTAGAATATGTACGAGCAGTTACATACTGAAATGGAGTCGGTTTTAAAGCAACACGACGAAAGATTGATCGCTGACTTAGCGAAGATTGAGCGTTCGAAAGATGTAAGTTTACCAGTCAGTCATCTGACTTGTTGAACTCGATTTTTATAGAAGATAAACAAGCTAGCCAAGATCGTGCAACAGCCATGGAGCGCAGCGAATGAGCCCGTCAAGCTGGAGATGAGCTTTATTGAGAAGCTTAAGAAAGATCTGGACCGAATGAAGGAGGTTGCCGCTATCATTGAATCTGATTAAGTGTTTATGAAGTTCCTTATTGTTTTAATCGATTGTATGTTGGATAATTGTTGCATTAACCTATTTTTAATATATATTTAATAGATCAAAATAAAATTAGGGGTTTTAGTGTGTTTTACCCTGCTCGACCGATCTCGCACCATCATGGGAACATGGCAACTAGCGCAATTAACACTTTTCAAACCCAATTTGTCGTATTTCTGATCGCATTGTTGCGCGTCGATGCCACGAAGCGTCAACACTTTCGGGCAGATCCGGGGGCACTTTGTCACTCGATTCCCGGGAATCCCGCATCTTTCGAATATGAGAGATGAACGCGTTCATCATTCGATCGCTTTCCGCGATGAACGAAACCGCAACGCTCTTCCTACTGCTCTTGCTCTGCAGCTCTGCTCTCGCCTCCATCTGCCGCTGGAATTCATGCCAGAACGGTGGACTATGCGTCGAGCACAATGCGGAATACTTCTGCGAATGCCCCCAAGGATTCATTGGACAGTGGTGCGAAGTGAATGTTATGCGCAACTGCAGCAATTTAAATTGTGACGAAGGCAACTGCAGCATGATTGAAGGGTAGGCGCTTCTTGATTTGATCCACAGATTTTTAAATGGTTCTTCAGAAAGCCAACGTGCGTGTGTCCGTATTATTCCGCAGGACTTGAATGCGAGCAGAAGCTAGACGTCTTCTGTCTCGATCGCGATTTGTGCAGAGATTCCGCGCAAGACGGCGTCTGCACTCCCGAATGCAACAACCCAGAATGTCTCTACGATGGCGGAGACTGCGAAGGCCAGGATCCCGACGCGATCGCCGCGGTTTTCATGATGACCCCCCAAGAGTTTCTGAAGGAAAAAACGAATTACATGAAGATGCTGAGCGCGCAAACGAAGACCGAATTGGAGATCTGTAGACAGGAAGACGGCGCCGAACTGGTGTACGAGTACGATCCCGAAGAGCGAAAGTCATACGGTAAGTGATTCCTCTGACATTTGAGCTGAAAGTTGCGCTTTTCAGCTCTGGTCGGAAGCGACTACACGGGAAGCAAGTTTTCGAGCGTCAAAGTCACCTTCTCGGGGGTCAATGACGACTTTGACCCCACGACAGTCAAGGACGCCGTTCTGGACTTTGCTCAGGTAAATTCAGAGTCACTTACAGTAATGTAAACGACATGTGTTCAGGCTCGCCACCTCCCGATTCCCGCCGCGCTGGTGCAAGGACCCCTGAGAAGGCGGCCGTCACGCTTCTACGAGTACGTCGTCTTCGGATTGGCGGGTGTGGTGCTTCTGCTCCTTGCAACGTCCGGTGCGATCCACAGAACGACAAAGACGCGCGTCTCCGAGGCGCACGTGTGGTATCCGAAGCCCTCGCCGCAGAATTTCCCCCCGGGAGCCGAATTCAACAAGGGAATCACTGACATCTCGACCTTGATAGCCGCGCGATTGGGAATCGCCGCTGGCGACGCGTTCCTCGCCGACATGGCGGCGTCGAACGACGAGGAGAGCATCCGCATGCGCATCAAGGAGTTGACTTCCCTGAACGCCCAGAATCCCGATGGTCTCACCGCGATCGCACTTGCCGTCGACCGCGGGTTCGCCAACTTCCTGGGAGACCTTCTGGCGCTCGGCGCGAATCCGAACGTCGCCGACAACAACGGAAACACCCCGCTGCACCGCGCCGTCATCTCCGGGAGCACGGCAATGGTGGAAACGCTGCTCAGCAGTCGGAAGATCGAGGCGATCGACGCCGTGAACGCTGACAACGACTCCGCACTGATGCTCTACGCAAAGTTGGTGCACGAAGAGCGCATGGGGACGCTGCTGCTCGCTGCCGGGGCGCGCGTGTCTTTCTCGGGACTGAATTCCGCGGAGAACTTCCACAAGAAGTCGGCGCTTCACTTTGCCGCCCAGGCGGACAACTTGGAGGCGCTGCGCGTGTTCGCGACCGCCAAGCTCGAGAATTCGGACAAATTTGACGTGAACGCGCTGGATCTCCGCCTCAGGACGCCGCTGATCATCGCAGCGGAGCACGGCAGCTGGCGGGCGTGCCAAGAGCTGATCAGATTGGGCGCCGACAAGAAGATCGAGGATGACATGAAGAAGACCGCGGAGGTGTGGGCGCGCGAGGGCGGATTCCTGCAGCTCGCCGACTACTTGAATCAGGTCGTCTGCAATCCCCAGAGGAAGAAGAGGTCTTCGAGTGAGAAACAAGGAGGAACGAACTCAGCGGCTGTGGATTTCAACATGCGGCAGAATGTAAGTTTCCCCCACAAGCGAAGGTATTTAATAATTCTTGCAGACGAATTTTCCTCCCAACGTGGTGAACCCGTATCGCTCGCCTGAGCCGAACCCGTATGGAAGGTTTGACTGCTACTCACCATCGCCAAACCCAAGCGCCAACTACGATTACGCAAGCTTCTACCCAACACAGCCAATCCACTCGTCTCATTCATACGCGTATCCGGGATTCGCTCCTCCAGCCATCCATTCGATGCCGAATCACTCCAACCTCCAACAGAACTACGCGGCACACTTCTCTCCGATTCAACCGCAAAATGGTTTTGGCGCCAACAAAGAAAACACACAGAAATTCTACGGTTTCAATGCGCCTTGTGTTGTGTGAGATGGATTTATTCAAAATCATGTAGGAATCATCAAATAGAGTTTTGTTTTAATGAAGTTACACCGTAATGCAGAAGTACAGAATGCGCGAATTATTTTTGATACAAATCAAAGTGTCGAGACCGATACGTCTGATATCTGACTTTTGAATTTCGGGTTGAGGAACTGAAAGGGAAAAAATAAAAACAAAAAGTAATAAAATTCATGTGAACTGATGTGAACAAAGCTGTAAATCCGCCAAGAAACTGCTCTACCACTCTCCTGACGCAACCTGAGCTGCAAAAGTCGGAAATTGATTTCCGAGCATCGCTATTTAGTTTTGGCACATTCTTCCCGGTTTTCACATTTGTGCATCGTAAATTCAGCGCAGCACTCGCTCGTCGTTCCACGAGAAATCGATTCGAAAGCGCCTCTTAATCTCAAAATCTGGCATCCTTTACATTAATTCCACAAAGCATCGTGAGGTGCGAACCACTGAGGTGAGCGGCGAGTTGGAAGAATCGGTGGCTTGCTATTGAAACCAATGACCTCTTAGCGCGGTAAGTGAGAGAGGCGTTGGGCGAATGCGGTTTTGGCGGATCTCCGATCAGTTTTGTGCTAATCAGCGATGTGTGCCCCTCGCTTTGCCGCTCTCTTCGTCCTCGTCCTCGCGTGCTTCGCGGTAAGTCCGTCTTGTGCATTTCCGAAAGCTAAATTCAAGTTTAGAATCTCGCTTGTTCTCAAGGACGACTGGAGATCGCAGATCTCACGTATGAAGTCGACCAAGTCGTTGTGCAGCGGATGCGCAGAAAATATTCCTTCAGAATTGAAGTGGAAGTCTGCCGCCCTCACATCTCCAAGTGCGACTTGGCGTTCAAGTCATACGCGGACGTCGGTAAGCCGCTAGAACCAATCGTCTTTGAGGAGCCCGAGGGCATTTCATGGGTGAGTTGGCGCCCAATCGAGCAAAGATGAGGGTTTATTCCAGAACGGATACAACCTGCGGATTAGGGTTTACAACAAAGACAATCATATCTACTACACAACCAACGTTAGGAAGACGCAACACACCAACAGACCGGTGTTTCTGGAACACGACTGGGAGGACGCGTACATCCCTGATGGCCTGAATGCTGTCCGGTTCCGGCATCGTCTTGTTTGCGGAGATGGATTCACTGGAGTCTACTGCAACAGAAGGTGAGTCAGCGGCCTTTTCGCTTCAAAAAGTGCGAAGAGCCACTTTGCCTTTCACTTCTCTCAACTCATTGAGCTCCCGTTTCAGAATTGAAGTGCCAAGTGGGTCTAAAAAGCCAGAAAACAGCGATGAAACGACTACCGCCACTACAACAGTGACCCCACAGCACCCGGAAGAAGCTACCCGTTTATCCACTTCAAATGCACTCGACGGCGACGACCTCTTCCGGTTGGAACTGGTCGTAGCTGCCGTCGTCGTTGTGGTTGTGATTGTGCTCCTGGGACTCGCGCTCATCGGTTTGCAGCTGACGAGGTCAACAAAGAATTCAGAAACCGATTTTGAGAAAGTAAGAAATACTGACCGTTTGGTTTCACTAAATTGGGATTTTCTAGGAATGCACTGTGAGTGTGATCACGTCAACGTCATCTCTGTCGTCCCTGGACAACGAGAGGCTGTCCACTTTGATCGAAACAGAAGAAATTAGTGAAAAGGAATGATTTTCAATTGATTTACTCTTAGATGTACATATTGAACAATATATTATTATATCCTCATTTTCTTCGTAGGCTTCATCAAGGAGTTATTATTTAATTACCGCGTATTCAAGATAAGCTTAAGTCAAACGACCTTTACAGTTTGAATTCTTGCGTTTCTTTGACAAACTTAGCGGTCGGCTTCAGCTTCAGAACAGCTTTGGCTTTGATAGGAATGAAGTCGCTTTCGCTGTTCAACGCTTCCTCCTTTGGCACCGGGAATGGACCACTCTCACTTTCAGGACTTTCTTCTTTTTGCTCCTCTGCCGGCTGGGTTTCGTCGGTCTTTTTCGACTTGTCCATCAAGTCATCAACGACGTTCTCGATGCCGGGGAGAATCTGCGTGATGTCCTCACATGTTCCCTTGATGACGTTTGGAACAAAGTGGCCGCAGCAGCAGAGACACACGTCGAGTTGACTAAATGCGGTGATCACAACGATTGGATCACTCTCACCTGGCGCAAGTCGTTCCGTGAACGAGTTCATGGATGAATTGTAGATTCTGAGGAGATGGACGAGGTCGTCTGATTCTGGGAGGACCCATCGGGATGCGATGAGGCGCAAATGGCGGTGGCGGAGGGAAGAATGGAAGAAAACCGTTTCGAGGTCCGAACGGAAGGCTACAGTAACACTTTTTTCGCTTGAACATCAACGAATACTCACATTTGAGGTCCGAACGGGCCAAAGCGCTGCTTCAGCATCTGAATCGTGCCATGATCGTTCAGAATCGCAGGAGGAGACGGTTGGGGCTTGGGGAGTCTTCTCATCGGCCGCATCGGGATCCCATGACCTTGCGACGGCATCTGTGGGGCCATTGGAGACATTGGCATGACAAAAGAGGCCTGAACTGGTCTAGCCATCATTCTCATATCACCGAATGCGTGCGGCGAAATCGGTCTCGGCTCGAAGACGTTGTAGAAGGGATTTCCCCACAGATTGTATTGCACTTTGGCGAAGGCGCTGTCGTCATCGACCATGGGACCTCGCTTCACTCGTAGGCGCGGCTCCCAGGGGAGAGGATCGCTCGACTCAAATCCTCCGCGATCTTCCTTCGGAGGCGCCTGTGCAGCCAGGAGCTCGTTCATGACCTTATGGTGGTCCTTTTTCTCGATCAGATCGCGAATTTTCTGGATTCGGTTGTTGTTGAGGAAGAGGGGAGGCGGACAACCGCCTTTCTCCCGCTTGATGAGGCACGGCGCTGAGTCGTTGCATTCAGAAGGCACGTTCAGGACTTGCTTTTGGCTGAAGCATCCGATTAAACCGCAAATTATCATTTGAAGCTTACGGGCAGAAGAAAGAGTCGTCAGTTGTGTTCCTCGTGCGACATTTGAAGCTTCGTGAGCAGAATCCGCATTTTGGGGGCGCGCCGCGCGCGTTGTACTCGGCTTGGATTATGTCGTACTTCTCCTTCGCTTTCAACTCGACGAGCTGAAGCGTCTCTGGCTCAAAAATGGGACTTAAAACCAATCAACTCACCTTCTGGATGTATTCTGGCATTTTCTTGCTCGCCGAAACAAACGTACAGGCTTCGGGGAGCTCCTCCCAGCTCTGCGAAGGCCACCAGCACGTGGCGTTCTGCCACTCGTTCCATTCCGGACAGTCTACCGTTGGTCTCTGCGAGATTCGTCTTCTCACGAGGTCCTGAGGTGCTTGGCGGGGCACATTATTATGAAATTGAGCGAATACTCCAGCTGATAGGAGAATAAGCGACAGCGCGGTGTCCATCGTTGCGCAAACAGAAGTGGACAATGCGGAAAACTCGCACGAGGAGCGCGTTAAGTAGAGATGACGACGCGGAGGTCAGTGTCGCGAGGCGACACAGCAAACAGATCGTCCGCCGCCGTTTTTCGACGCTGTTTTCGAAGGTTGCGCGAAACTTCCGCCTGGCTATCGGATAATCTCTCGAGTCAGATGATGATTTTCGAGTAGTTGGCCGTTCTGCACACCCAGCCTCTGATCTTTAAGACAATTAAAGCGCTCTTTAACATGTGCATGTTTACTTTTTTGACTTTTTACTGTTCAATATGTACATCTAAGAGTAAATCAATTGAAAATCACTCCTTTTCACTAATTTCTTCTGTTTCGACTATGCTGGACGTTCTATCGTCGTCCCGGGACGACAGAGATGACGTTGACGTGATCACACTCACAGTGCATTCCTAGAAAATCCCAATTTAGTGAAACCAAACGGTCAGTATTTCTTACTTTCTCAAAATCGGTTTCTGAATTCTTTGTTGACCTCGTCAGCTGCAAAACGATGAGCGCGAGTCCCAGGAGCACAATCACAACCACAACGATGACGGCAGCTACGACCAGTTCCAACCGGAAGAGGTAGTCGCCGTCGGCGAGTGCGTTTGAAGTGGATGAACCGGTAGCTTCTTCCGGGTGCTGTGGGGTCACTGTGGTAGTGGCGGTAGTCGTTTCATCGCTGTTTCCTGGCTTTTTAGACCCACTTGGCACTTCAAATCTGAAACGGGAGCTCAATGAGTTGAGAGAAGTGAAAGGCAAAGTGGCTCTTCGCACTTTTTGAAGCGAAAAGGCCGCTGACTCACCTTCTGTTGCAGTAGACTCCAGTGAATCCATCTCCACAAACAAGACGATGCCGGAACCGGACAGCATTCAGGCCATCAGGGATGTACGCGTCCTCCCAGTCGTGTTTCAGAAACACCGGTCTATTGGTGTGTTGCGTCTTCCTAACGTTTGTTGTGTAGAAGAGTCTATTATCTTTGTTGTAGACACTGATCTGCAGGTTGTATCCGTTCTAAATTAAACGCTGATCTTCGCTAGATTGGGCGCCAACTCACCCATGAAATGCCCTCGGGCTCCTCAAAGACGATCGGTTCTAGCGGCCTTCCGACGTCCGCCTGTGACTTGAACGCCAAGTTGCACTTGGAGAAAGGCAAGGCACAGACTTCCACTTCAATTCTGTAGGAATATTTTCTGCGCATCCGCTGCACAACGACTTGGTCGACTTCATACGTGAGATCTGCGATCTCCAGTCGTCCTTGAGAACAAGCGAGATTCTAAACTTGAATTTAGCTTTCGGAAATGCACAAGACGGACTTACCGCGAAGCACGCGAGGACGAGGACGAAGAGAGCGGCAAAGCGAGGGGCACACATCGCTGATTAGCACAAAAGTGATCGGAGATCCGCCAAAACCGCATTCGCCCAACGCCTCTCTCACTTACCGCGCTAAGAGGTCATTGGTTTCAATAGCAAGCCACCGATTCTTCCAACTCGCCGCTCACCTCAGTGGTTCGCACCTCACGATGCTTTGTGGAATTAATGTAAAGGATGCCAGATTTTGAGATTAAGAGGCGCTTTCGAATCGATTTCTCGTGGAACGACGAGCGAGTGCTGCGCTGAATTTACGATGCACAAATGTGAAAACCGGGAAGAATGTGCCAAAACTAAATAGCGATGCTCGGAAATCAATTTCCGACTTTTGCAGCTCAGGTTGCGTCAGGAGAGTGGTAGAGCAGTTTCTTGGCGGATTTACAGCTTTGTTCACATCAGTTCAGGTCGAGCGTATGATATTTACATCGTACGAGTACCAATTAGCTATTCATTCTTGATAAGGATTGTTCTTAGAGTTGATATGGATTGCCAAAACCCATCATTCTCTCTGTCATCACTTCGCAATAAGAACCAAAAGGCACAAGTAGTTACCCATTTCGGTTGGAAAGCTACAAAAAATCACGGGCACGGGCACGGAGCACGGTGAGCAGTCATGCTCCAGAGCGATCGGGCGTTTGCAGTGATTTTATCAACCGGTTGTCAACACACATAAAGGAAAGCCTTTATTCAATCTATATACAGCTAAATATCATTCAAACAAACAATTCGTTTCAATAGAAGTTCTCATTCACCGTGTAATTACATTGCGGCTGATTTGGAGAGACGTTTGGCGCGTAGATCGGTTGGAAGTTCAAAGCTTTCGGCATTGTGGGCTGCGGAGCGAATCCCTGATACACATAGGGCGTGTTGTAAAAAGCTGCGGTTTGATGATAATACGCCGCCGCGTTGTCGTAGGTGGCAGTGGGAATTGTAGGATAGCCATACGGACTGTAGTCGTTTGGGGGGTTGGGTTCCGGCGAGCGATAGCACTGAAAACAGCTCATGATGAGAATGTCGGATGTTAATCGTGCTTACCTGTTGCTTCGCAGTTATATTTGAGTCAATAGTCTCAAGAGCTTTTCTCTTGATCTTCTTCACCGGATTGCAGACGACCTGATTCAAGTAGTCGGCGAGCTGCAGGAATCCGCCCTCGCGCGCCCACACCTCCGCGGTCTTCTTCATGTCATCCTCGATCTTCTTGTCGGCGCCCAATCTGATCAGCTCTTGGCACGCCCGCCAGCTGCCGTGCTCCGCTGCGATGATCAGCGGCGTCCTGAGGCGGAGATCCAGCGCGTTCACTTCGAATTTGTCCGAATTCTCCAACTTGGCGGTCGCGAACACGCGCAGTGCCTCCAAGTTGTCCGTCTGGGCGGCAAAGTGAAGCGCCGACTTCTTGTGGAAGTTCTCCGCGGAATTCAGTCCCGAGAAAGACACGCGCGCCCCGGCAGCGAGCAGCAGCGTCCCCATGCGCTCTTCGTGCACCAACTTTGCGTAGAGCATAAGTGCGGAGTCGTTGTCAGCGTTCACGGCGTCGATCGCCTCGATCTTCCGACTGCTGAGCAGCGTTTCCACCATTGCCGTGCTCCCGGAGATGACGGCGCGGTGCAGCGGCGTGTTTCCGTTGTTGTCGGCGACGTTCGGATTCGCGCCGAGCGCCAGAAGGTCTCCCAGGAAGTTGGCGAACCCGCGGTCGACGGCAAGTGCGATCGCGCTGAGACCATCGGGATTCTGGACGTTCAGGGAAGTCAACTCCTTGATGCGCATGCGGATGCTCTCCTCGTCGTTCGACGCCGCCATGTCGGCGAGGAACGCGTCGCCGGCGGCGATTCCCGATCGCGCGGCTATGAGGGTTGTAATGTCAGTGATTCCCTTGTTGAATTCGACTCCCGGGGGAAATTCTGCGGCGAGGGCTTCGGATACCACACGTGCGCCTCGGAGACGCGCGTCTTTGTCGTTCTGTGGATCGCGCCGGACGTCGCGAGGAGCAGAAGCACCACACCTGCCAGTCCGAAGACGACGTACTCGTAGAAGTGTGACGGCCGCCTTCTCAGGGGCCCTTGCACCAACGCTGCGGGAATCGGGAGGTGGCGAGCCTGAACAGCACGTCGTTTACACTACTGTAAGTGACTCTGAATTACCTGAGCAAAGTCCAGAACGGCGTCCTTGACTGTCGTGGGGTCAAAGTCGTCATTGACCCCCGAGAAGGTGACTCTGACGCTCGAAAACTTGCTTCCCGCGTAGTCGCTTCCGACCAGAGCTGGAAAGCGCAACGTTCAGCTCGAATTTCAGAGTACTCACTTACCGTATGACTTTCGCTCCTCGGGATCGTACTCGTACACCAGTTCGGCGCCGTCTTCCTGTCTGCAGATCTCCAATTCGGTCTTCGTTTGCGCGCTCAACATCTTCATGTAATTCGCTTTTTCCTTCAGGAACTCTTGGGGGGTCATCATGAAAACAGCGGCGAACGCGTCGGGATCCTGGCCTTCGCAGTCTCCGCCATCGTAGAGGCATTCCGGGTTGTTGCATTCGGGAGTGCAGACGCCGTCTTGCGCTGATTCTGTGCAGAGTTCGCGATCGAGACAGTATTTCTCTACCATCTTCTCGCATTGCAGTCCTTCGGAAAAATACGGACACACGCACACGGGCTTCCTGAAGAATCGTTTAGAAATCTGTGGATCAAATCAAGAAGCGCTTACCCTTCGATCATGCTGCAGTTGCCTGTTTTACAGTGTAGATGGCTGCAGTTGCGCTCAACATTCACTTCGCACCACTGTCCAATGAATCCTTGGGGGCATTCGCAGAAGTATTCCGCATTGTGCTCGACGCATATTCCACCGTTCTGGCATGAATTCCAGCGGCAGATGGAGGCGAGAGTAGAGCTGCAGAGCAAGAGCAGTAGGAAGAGCGTTGCGGTTTCGTTCATCGCGGAAAGCGATCGAATGATGAACGCGTTCATCTCTCATATTCGAAAGATGCGGGATTCCCGGGAATCGAGTGACAAAGTGCCCCCGGATCTGCCCGAAAGTGTTGACGCTTCGTGGCATCGACGCGTGACAATGCGATCAGAAATACGACAAATTGGGTGAAAAAGTGTTAATTGCTCTAGTTGTCATGTTCCCATGATGGTGCGAAGACCGTTCGAGTATACCCTGATTACGCAATCTGCGATCGTCCGCTTCTCAAGTGTCTTCTTCATACAGCAACTTTTCGATGACGCTTTTTGCAGTTCTCGTTGCACTGGATCCGACAACAACACAACCGTGTTGACTTCGGCCCGCTTGCCTCGACTGCAGCGCAAGTGACCGCCGTTCCACTGATGCTCGTTTACTTCATTGGATTCTGCCTTCCACGTTTGCCGCCGGGCGAAGAGCAGCGGCTTCAATCGAACGATAAACGAGGAATTTTCCTGTACAGTACTTGTCAGCCGTTGTTCGTCGCTGCCATTTTCATTTTCCCATAGATCTGTTATCGTTGAGTTCTTGGGGCAACATAAAGCAATGCGACCGCATCACTTTCACCCCATTCGCGCGTCGCAAGAAAGCGCTGAAATCATTTCGACCCAATGAAATGCGAACGCGCGCTCTCTTAATCCTCCTCCTTACGCTCCTCTTCGCATCGCTTTGCGTCGCCGACTTAGTCAAGGAGCTCGACGACTTCTACTATGACTACGAAGAGAGCGAATGCCTGTGGGACGAAGGATCTCCTTGCCGGAATGGCGGACGCTGCGTGGACGAGTGGGGCACCTACCGATGCGTATGCCCTCGCGCCTTCACTGGGAAAGATTGCGAAATTCCCGTGAACGAAACATGTTTCCTGCAGGGGTGCGGATTGGATGGCGAATGCGTCTTCCTGGAGCAATTTGGAAGACCGATGTGTCAATGCAACGGCTCTGCAGATCCGAAAGCGTTCTGCGATGACCGCTTGAAGCCAACAACGCCGCCTCCTACTGACACCACCCCTACGTCATCTACGGTCGCGCCTCCAACGACCACAACGACTATTACTACTACCACGTCCCGTCCTGCGTTTGTCGATCGAAAGAGCACCGCGCGCTTCCCAAAAACCGCGCTTCTGCTGGGAATTATCGCTGTATTCAGTGCTCTGGCAACAGTGTCCTTTGCCGGCGTTGTGTGGCTTTCGATTCGAACCTTCAGAAAACGAAGAGAACTACGGGAAGCAAACAGGCATCCAAGCGAGCCGCCTTCTCCGAAAACCATCACCACCGTAGCCTGAACGTTGTACATATTCCTCCCTCAATTTAGCTGAATAAAGACTTTGAATAACAATTTACTGTTTCTTCTTCTCTTTCGCAAACAGCTGAAACCAATTTCTCTCAAAATAAGAGTCGATCTGCGGAACCCCGGGATGCCGATCGGCGTCCCAGTCGACTGGCATCAAGTGATGATCCTTGTACGAACGGAATCGGTCGATGTTCTTCACCCGGCGGCAGACGTGAAAGATGCAGAATCCAATGAACGAAACGAGAACCAGCGGGACGGCGGTTACGTTGAGGAAGAAAAGAACTTGCGCTGTTGTCGAAACAACCGGACTGAAATCGAGGTTTTGGGTTAATTAGGCGAAAATGAAGCTTACGGTTGTCGAGTTGTTGAATCTTTTGAACGAACAGAGCCTTGGGTGACGTTAGAAGGTGCCACAGAAGTCGTAGGCGATACGTGGACGATGAGAATTGCCAGAAGAGTCATCTAAACGGGAGTGATTTTGGCTGCGAGGAAGGCGCAGCACTGACCTTGATGAGTAAACAGAACCATCGAATCATATCAGCCGCACATCACAATGAAAAGAGATGAAGGAATGGAGAGCGGAGGATTCAGACAGCTTGAAATGGAGGGAACGGTCTACGTGGCTGCCGGATTCGTCCGCATTCCCCAATCTGCATGTCGAAATCTAGTGGATTCGGGAAGGACCATCCTATAGTGGCTCCTGAAACAGCAAAATACACCTATTCCTTACGTCACGAACCGTCGGACCTTCAAAATCTAAAACCAATGCCAACTAAGAATGCAGTACCCTCTAACCGATGCTCAACACTCCATTTAAGAAGCTTCTACTTGAGCATCTAAACAACAACTTGAAACAAGCGACAAACAATGTATTCGCCAGTCTATCTGCAACAACAACCCTTCTGCTGCTATCAAACCTTCCAGCCCGCGTCTCCCGAAACCGTTCACCTCCACCAGCTAAAGGCTCAGCTGATCGCCTGCGCCCAGAGCCCGACGACAGCGTCCATCCTCGCCACGGCCAGCATAAACGAGCTCCGGGGACTCAAGAAAACCATGGAAGAGGTCGATATCAACTCGACCATCATTGAATGGACGTCGATCGTCTTTCTCGAAGCCTCCAGCCACTCGGTGGCTCCATCCCCCGCCACCGCCCACCAATGGAAGAACGCCCTCGTGTTCATCCACGAGCGGCTGAAGTCAAACGGCGCCGCCAACCCTGGAGAAGCCTGGCTGCTTCAGCACGAGCAAGTCGTGCTGTCGAGCATAATCAACGACTACAGAAGCATCGTTGATGCCGCCGTGGCCTTCCTCACGCTGCACCCCTTGAAGTACTTCTTCAACGGGATGCTCTGCTTCGCGTCGCACTGCGCAAAGCACGCGGTGTGCCTGAACATGAGTGCCACGGAATACCTCCGCAAGGCCGCCGAACTCTTCCGCCGCACTCCTTTCATCGAAAACCGATGCGAGGTCTACAAGCACCAGGGATGGACCGCCTACGTCATCCACGAGAATGGAACGTCTTACATCAAGACGCTGCACCTGAAGGCGAGCTGGCACGCCCAGTACTTGCAAAACTTATAATAATTATGTATTTAATAAAAATTTATAATTTGAACTTTTGGTCTGCAACATGCATTACAGTATATAACCGTTGCAACGAATGGAAAAGGCGCAATTTGCCTTTCGCTCAACGGTCCCGAGCGGAAATTTCTGACGTCAGTTATTGATTGTACGATGTTTCCTCTGCTGTTTTGTTTGAATTGCTATTTTTTGTTTGGTTTCACACATCATTGATCTCTCTCATACGAGTTCGCCATACTGTACGAAACCGAAACCGGATGGACGCTTCTGAACACCAACAAAATGTTGGTGGAGGTCCGCCACATATTCCGCTGAACGTTCTGCTCGATTTCGCCGTCCAACAGATCTACCATGACCTCACAGTGCTGTCGGAGTTGTTACCGAAGAAGATGGACATGGATCGGAAGATCAGCATCGTCAAGTTTGCAAGCGACACACGGGGACTTTTTGTGAAGATTCTGGCCGCGGTGAAATGGTTGAAGACCGCGAAACGCTTCGAAATGTGTTCCTCGATAGTGGACTTCTTGGACCAGCAATCGATTCTGTTCGTCGATACCGCCGATCGCCTCGTGGAGCTGGCGCGAACTGAGCTGATTCATGCAAGGTAGTCTTTTGCCTTTTTGCTGTTTATTCTTGTTTGTTCTCAGAGTTCCGTGTTATCAAATAGCGATTGCTTCGGATACGTTGTCAAGAGGAACGTACGGACGTTTGCCGCTGTGCATAAAGGTGTTTAGTTCTATAAGTCATTTTTCTCACGCCATTAATGCAGAAAACGTTCATCCCGGACAAAACGATCTCAAAGATCGAACAGTGCCAAGTACTTCACCGCCTGAACCAAGTACTCCAGAATAGAATTTCCGCTGTGTCGTCGAAACTGTCACCACGGATAAAGAAGATCCAAGTTCGCAATGGAATGGTCACGATGGAAGTGCCCGGGGAATTTCGCGTCACTCTTACTCTTTTGGGTGAGCGACAGGACACCGAATGGACGCTTCTGAACATCAAAATGTTGGTGGAGGACTATGAAGTGGGATATGGTACTACTCTGGTTCACCCGAATCAGTTACACATGATTCATAGCATTCTGCAATCGCGAATGGCCAAGAGCAAGCAGGTGAATTTACCCCGCGTTTGTTACGTCCATTACCTTTTCGTTTAGCCGATTACTGAAGCGTACAACGTCCTACACCACTTTGCTATGAATCTTCAACTGGATTTGTTGTTCTGTCAAGCGCAGATGCTTCTTACCGGACCAATGAAGGCCTATGTGTGCATCGAGAAGTACAATCCTGTTCAAGGCTTGCTTCAGATCGGCTACTGGATGAAGATGACACCTAACAAACGGTACCATTTCGTCTTATGAATCTTGTTAATCATGTTTCGTGTAGATGGTGTTCACAGTACCGATTAGTGATTTCCTTCGATCCTGAGAAGCCTCAGTCGGGCCTCAGAGTACGGCATCACCCAGGAGGCCAAAATTTGGACGAGCCAAACTTAGATGATCGCACTGGGTAAATTCACAAGGGTGGGAGCTAATTTCTAGCTCCGTTTACAGCCATTTGTCGATCCAGAAAGTTTTGAGTGAGACAATGTACGTCCGCTGTTTGGAGCGTTTGTTGCGTCTTCGTACACGCCTTGAGGCGGTCAAACCATTGAGAAAAGTGGAATTCCATGGAAACCACGTGCCCACGTTGAAATGGCCACTTGCGGCTGATGGAGACGACGGTGGCTTGGAGATTCCTGAGGATGAGTACCTCTCTGTCGGTGTAAACATGTTCTCTGGACGCGTGGTTTGCGTTGTCAAGGTTTTGGGACAGCGAGCTGAGGTCGCGGAGTTAGAGCGCTTATTGGCGGAAGCGGCACCTGTTACTCAGCTAACGAGGTGTATCAACCGCTTGAGAATCTTGCTAATGATCGACCGTTACTGCAAAGCGATCGTAGGATTGCAAGTGAAGGTCGTTAAGGAAGCTGTGATCGGGCATTTGGTGAAGGAGCTGAAGGAGATTCCTGCTGATAGGATCTATCTTCAGTTCTTGAGGGAGGAGCAGCATTATCTGGTATGTGCGGATCTTATTTTCAAGTTTTTATACTTTTGTATAGATCGTCACATTCACTCCCGATGAGCTTTTTGGCATTAAAGTCCAACTCTTCCTCTATTCTGCTATCGGCCCGAGCAAGATTCAAAGCATCGATCCGGTGAAGATGTCCGATTGGTACGGTGTTGCTGAAATTCCCGAAACCTTCGCTAAGCGTAACTCTAAAGTCGAATTCATCAAAGATGAGTCGATGGAGGAGTTGTGTGAACCAATGGAAGTGGATGATCATAAGTCGAAAGCGATTGGCGAGCGTAAAACTGTAGAATGGAGCAATTTGCACAAGAGGATGGCAGCCGTCGTTTCGGCGATCGACGATAGGCTTGCGTTCTCGAAAGTCATCGAAGAACTCGAGAAACGCGGAGTTCTTTTGGACCAGCTGTACTGCGAACCTGTAGTGGGTGGTTTGATCCTGAAAATCAAGGAGTAAGCTTAAATTGTGAGGAGAATTTCTATATTTCATCTGGATTTAGCTTATCCAAAGCAATTGCAACTGAGGAAACCACACACAAAGAATTCTTAGACAATATCTTGAATGTTTCTCTTCGTTTGGACACCAGAAACAAGGTTTACTGGCTTCTGGAGTGTACAATGAAGCGGCGAACTATTCCGATCGAAGATATGAATGGAAAACGTATAACTACACCTGGACAACATTCATTTATTCAAGAGTTGTCCGGTCATGGCGGCCCTATGCCTTGTGAAAGTGTGGCCGAGTCGCTAGTTCAGCGATTCTCGTCCTATGCTGAGATGTTCAAAGTAGTTTCGGCATTCAATAGGGTCTACGATCACTACTATAGGACCCTCTGTATGGTGAGATCAAGAGACTTTTTATGTTATGGAATTATCTTCTTTATTTTTAGGTGCGTTCATATTCCTACAACAAGATCACTATTGCATATGGTGAACGATTTGACCAGCTGATGATTCTTGCCTACAAGATTCGAACAAAGAGTTTCTCGCTTTCGTTTGGAATGGCATCGCCTACAAGTGAAACGGCAAGCGGATCTAGAAAGCAGTACGAATTCTTTTCTTGTACGTGACTGTAATCGCATAATTCAGGCTCAAATGGAATGCTCACGTCCTAATGGCTCCGATTTTAAATGAACACTTCAAGAAGAAGCATGATCTAATCTGGCTCATTAACTATTTGTCCCACACCTCCGCCCCTCTTCTCGCGTTGCTCAACGTTTCTCGAATCAAACTTCGCTCGACGAAACCCTTGGCACAGTTGCTGGGAATTGATCAGAACTACCCTGTGGAAATGGAAAATTCTCTGATTGTGGCTAGCGAGTACATCGTGCGCCTTAACTTCACGAACATTCACATTGAATTTCAATTTATGCAAGAAGGCAGGGTTGGAATTCGCGATTGCTCTCGCAAGAACCCGAACTCATACGGATTGGAAGCTTTCTGGAAGCGAAGAATGTGTGCCGATGAGAATAGCTCACAGGGCGCGAATCTGAGACATGGAGCATCGAATCCTAATTCTCCATATAATCATAAGCCGTTCTCCGTTCCCAATCAGCCCCTCGGTCAGTCGCCTATGATGTCCGGATCTATGAGCATGAACATGTCGTTGTCTGTGCCGCCACCGGCTCATGGTTTCAACGACTTCTTTGACTCTTCGTCGCCTCGTGCAGGCGTATCGGCACAATCTCTCGCCCATAACAATGCGCCGCTGACTGCGAGTAGAGTCGCTTTTATTGTCGATCATAAGACCTTCGAAAAGGCACTCGAATCTACCTGTTAGTTGATGATGTTCAATTCAGTTGGTTTAAGGCTATTTTGCAGCAAAACAAGAAAGATCTCCATTTGCTGATTTCCTATTTGGCCTTGGTTCCGTTGGTCGACTTGGAATGATTCTCCAGGCGTATCGACAAAACCCGACTCGTTTGGGCAGCACTCTGCAGCTCGAAATTGTGGACCTGAAAGTGATGCCCGACTCGTTCAGATTAGCGTTCAATGCTGCGATTCCCCAGCATCAGCACGGCTTGATAAAACCATGGGTTATTCAAGCGCACGTTTTTATCGATCAAGCGTTATTCAAGCTGAAGCTACGATTAGATTTTGGTATGCCCACTTTTTTAAAGCAAATTCTACGATCAATTTAGTCGGTGCACGTGAATTCATGCCTCCAGAAGGCGCAGTGAGAATAGCGGAGCGGTATTTCGAAGAAGGCATTCTGAAGCTCCAAAACGAAGTGTCATTCTTCGCTCTGATGAGCATTTGCAGGATTCCGACGCCTGGGGTCTTCGCGGATATTGCCAAGATCATGCAGAATCAAATGGTAACGCTGATTCTTTTATTGTGCAACTTTAGAACTTCTCATTCAGGAGCCCGATCTGTCTTGGCCTTGGCGAGTGAGCTTGCAGACCGTCACAGAATCCGTCCAACACGGTCAAAAGCGATACATTGTCGGCTTCCAACCGAACCAGCCTAACACCGGATTCTTATTTATTGTAGGCAGTTGTTCTACAGGTGGTTTGTCATGTTATTGTTTCTAGGTTACGATTCGACCTACAAGGGCGGGGTTGCCGGTAACTACGCGCTATCAATTGCAGTTGACGTACCAAGTCGCACCGTGAGTATCCAGTATTCGTTTTCAAATTTCTATCGTTTCATTGCAGTAACCTTCTGGAGCTGCACTCTCCCAGTATGCGTGATCCGAATATCCTGCGACTGGTGAAGGAAGGCGTCGAGCGAGCGCACCAGAGGAACGAGTGCTCCATCTGGCACGGAATTGAGAACGTTTTGAGGAATTTTACACCGTCAACGGGTCCAGTTAGCCAATAATAACCTATCTTTGCATACTGTTAGTCTTGAAAATATAACATATTAGAAGACAACAATCTCAAGATAGGAACAAGTTGTTGGTCTGTACATAGATTGTGGTAAATCGCAGAAGTTATTTATTGGTTGTCAGTTGTATATTTTGAGGAATGAGCGTTGGTTTTGAGCTACTAATAAACTTTTTTTGTTCTGATGGCGCTTTCACCGTCCGCCGCTCTGGATTTGTGTTATGGAGTTCCTTGACGCCAGTGATCACAGTTCCGCTGCGTGCGCTGATAACGGTAAGCGGATTAAGAAGCTTTGCTGCAGGCACATAAAAGCCGACATCACGGTGTTGTTTGGTATCGGCTTGCTAACATGCGGTCGACAGTTGTAGCCGCGTTTCTGCTACTTTCGATACTAGGCTGCACTTCCGGATGGTACTACGGTAGGCCAGAGCCGGGCGCGATGACCAAAGGCGAGGTGTGGCCGCTGCCATGGAACGTGACTTATCACAACCACTCGCATACGATTGACGCGCTGGATTTCAAGTTCACTTCCGCGTTGGATTGCGACATTCTGCAAAGCGCCTTCAAGCGCTATAGGAAACTCGCGTTCCCTGGAGCTACTGGGGTAAGAGGATACTGTAGAGCTTTGCGCTATGACAACCTGTTTAAGCACGGCGGATTCTCAACGATGAAGACGATACAAGTGCGAGTGAAGGGCGGCTGTCCGAAAGGTTATCCTCAGCTCGGAATGGACGAATCGTGTAAGAATTTCTTGGTTTTAAACACGCGCTTTGCGTCACCATCCGTAGAGATGAAGAAGTTCTTTTCACCCAAGACCTTCTGCGCACTAACTGCGCCACAGGACTCTTCGCCTACTTTTCCCCATTTCCAGACAAACTGACCGTACCGACCGACACCGATGCCGCCGTGTTGGAAGCGAACGAAGTGTGGGGAGCGCTCAGAGGCCTCGAAACATTCAGTCAACTCGTCTACAAGATGACCAGCATAATGTACGTCGTTCGCTCGGCGACCATCGAGGATCGCCCACGATTTCCGCATCGCGGAATCTTCATCGACACGGTAAGACACTTCTGGTCAGTTCCGATCATCCTGAGGAATATTGTAAGTTCAATCAGGGCAGAATATTGACAGAAAGCGCTCGTTCCAGGACCTTGCAGCGCAGAACAAATTCAACGTGCTCCACTGGCATCTGACCGACAGCGAGGCGTTTCCATACGTCTCCAATAGATTCCCTGAATTGTCCGAGAAGGGCGCGTACACCTATCCAGCACGTTTACACGCCCGCAGACGTAAAGCGCGTGATTGAATTCGCGAGGCTTCGAGGAATCCGCGTGATCGCCGAGTTCGACACCCCGGGACACACAGGAGCGTGGGGCAAAGGGCGGCCGGGGCTGCTCAGCAAGTGCTACAACATCAACGGAGGACCCGGAATCCTTCCCAACATCATCGACCCGTCAAAGAAGGAGAACTTCGAGTTTTTGAAAGAATTTTTCAAGGTTTGACCTCACTGGTTGCGCAAACTCTTTCCTCTAGGAAGCCCTAGAAACGTTCCCCGACCAGTACATGCATTTCGGAGGCGACGAAGTACAACAGTTCATGCACGACTGCTGGTTCAGAAACCCGGAGGTACACACGTGGATGAAGGCCAATGGATACGGTGACGATGTCAACGCAGTGCTGAAGGATTTCTTCAAGCAGCTCGTTCACTTGGTTCAGGAATCGAGGAACGATACGAAGATGATTTTCTGGCAAGAGGTGCTCGACATGAACGTCGCTGTAAGTGCATCTATGACACGGGTCGTCAGAAGCTCGACTTTGTCCGTATCTTCCATCGCCTCTGGCGGCCGAATACGCACCTCGAATCTACTTCACTTTCAGCCTAACAACAGCATCGCCCACGTATGGAAAGGCGACACTCACGACGAAATCATGCAAGAAATGAATCAAGTGACCAAAGACGGTCACTATGCGATCCTCTCCTCCTGTTGGTACTTGAATTACATCAAATACGGAGCTGATTGGGGTTACGTACCAGCAGACCACCTTCGTCAACGAGGACTATATTACCAATGCGATCCAACGGGCTTCGAAGGATCAGAAGAGCAGAAGAAATTCGTGTTAGGGGGTGAGGCTGTGATGTGGAGCGAATTCGTCGATGGCACAAACATTATTCAACGATTCTGGTGTGTTGTTCATTCAACTGTCCCTCATGTTTCTGCTTCAGGCCGCGGGCTTCCGCACCGGCAGAGCGTCTTTGGTCCGATCTCCAACAAACCCAAAGTGCCGACAAAGCGTGGCCTCGTCTTCACGAACACCGATGTCGCATGATGGCCAGAGGATACCCTGTGGAACCCCCGAACAACCCTGATTTCTGCCCTGAATTCTGGAACCCCGATTATCCCGATTTGCAGTGAAGACTGAAAAATGCAGAAATTTTGCTGTAGTTAATAATAATCTTTTTTACAAGGGAGAAAACTGGATCCGACTAAAAATTGCGAATATAAAAACAATAACACGACAGGCGATCGATCACAGGGTGGCGCAGTAGGGACGAAGAAGAAGTACCCGTAAGGAGATACCAGCATTGCGAGAAGTGAGAAAACACCAGCTATGTACAACTAACTACTCTAAAGGTCGCGATAGACCCTTAAACACCCGTAGTTGCGCAGTTCCTAGTGGTGTTTCTCGGATCTCTTAGCCTAGCGACCTCTGATTCCAAATAAGCTATTAACGCCGTTCTCGATAACTTTTTCGCCTGGATGATTGCAGCTTTCAATAGTTTTAGCCGGTCTTCCACTGCTGCGACATCCGCTACCGCCTCCACGCACATCTGACAGATTGTGACTGGTGCTAAAATATATGTAAGTAACTCTGTGACGGCGCAAAAACGTACATTCGTAGAAATGTCGGGCGATTTTCATTATTGCTAGTATCCGATTGTTCAACTCTGGTTCCACTAGACGAGGAGGACGTTTACGTGGTGGTGGTTGGGGCAGATTGTCATTCTCGCGGTCAAGACGCCTCAAGCGATTCTCGTCTCTTGCGCTTTGCTGTTCCGTTCAGGATCGGTTCATTTCGCACATCACGCTTGTCCTTGTTGTTCCCATTGGTGCTGGCGTGAAGAACTTGGATTTCGTCATCGTCGGGAAATGCGCCATTGAAATCTTAAAGATTATGATTCGATATGGTCCAAAGAACGTGACGCATACCGTCGTAGTCGTTCTCGGCTATAACGAGAGCCTCGGAAGCGTCTCCCTCGTCAGTAACAACGTCATTTTCAAGTGACGAGATGGAACCAAGGTCGGAAAGGTCAGAAACAACCGACGATGTTTCGGATCCCGAACACGACATCGATCGAAGCCTCTTACGCCACACAGATCCGGCGTGATACTGTAAAGGGCCAGATTTTTTGCGAGGGCGCGATTTGTCTGTGCTCTTGCCGACCGCTGGTGAACCAGATGAACTTGATTCGTCGATTCCAAGTTCGTCGATAGCGGCCACCTTCTTCTCTTTGAAGGGATTTCCGAACGCGTGAAATCGACCCATTTTCTCTTCTACAAGCTTTCGGTTTCCGCCGCCTAAAGCCTTCAACCGATTCACGTAGGTATTGTAGTCGCCCATAGTAGAGATCGTTTGATTATGCAAGCTTTCTAAACATGATAAGCTCGTTGCACTGTCTAGTTCTACGAAATAACAAACCGGCTTGTTGAAGCTTGATGCGTGTTCCTGGCATTCCACCTTCAAGGACAGGAATTGTAGAATCCGAAACGCGCTGGTCGAAGTTCATTTTCATTCGACTGAGTTGAGTGATCAGCGAACTGCGGTCTAAATCAAATGGATTCCGAAAATAGGATGATGGATCGAGGTAAGATGCAGTGCGAACTTTGCTTTCACTCAGGACAATCTGAAATCATCAAATATTCTTTAAACACAACAAAGCGAGAGGAGAAACCTTAAGATTCTGGTGTGCACATTCCTTAATGGGAGCCGGGGGGACGACCGACTTCTTGGAATTACGATCCGAAGCAGCAGGAGGAGCTTCAACAAGTTCTGGTGGCTTCACACAACGAACAATTGGTACTTGCACATTCACAGCTTGAATTCTCGCGATACTCTGCAGAAGATGGTCGTTGACTTCAGCGTTATGTGTTTCCTGCTCATTTTTTGCGCTCAACTTCATTTTGGTCAAAGCGTTAATAATGTGATACGCATACACCTGTCCTTGCTCTTCGAGTAACGAATGAGTGAAATTGAGCCTTTTCAATGCTTTTTTAAGTGACTGAAAAAATGATTATAGCATTAACAAGAAACGTTCCTTCTTACGCCGTAATAGTAGTGAGGGACAGTACTCAGATACCTCTCCATTTTCGCCCGCAGCGCAACCGATCCTCCTCGACCTTTTGATTCTTTCAGTTCATCCAGAATCGACATCATCACTGGGTAGTTATACGGCATGATGAAAAGGTTGACTACTTGGTTGTTCGAAGATGGCTTAATGTAACCGAATGGAAAGCCGATTCCTTTGGTACTGCTCGAATTCTCCACAAAAACCTGGAGAGATCATATGAAAATGTGATTCCTAAATTTAACTTTACCTGCCAGCAAACGTTGGTTTGTTTTCGTTCGAGAATCATTTGCGTAAGCGGACTGGCTTCCAATTCATATTTGTCATAAGGAAACTCATTGTTCAGCAAAGGAGGCTCATGCGGATCAGTTCGGAAATAGACAAGCGGGTTAGCCTTTCTCACCGGGAGACTAGCCATGATGCTGTCAGGCCAATAAGCTTCAGGAATAGGCCAATGTCCAAGGAAATTGGAAGGTCCGATGCGGTTCGGCTTGCAGATCAGGAGGATGTTGCTTTTCCAATCAGAGTTCGGAGGAATGATCGGAACGGATTCTCCACGTTCATTTTCCAAAACAACACGCGGAGGCTCAGGCCCAATGTGCTCGAAGCGAGTGAGAACGCCGTTGAACTGGATTCGTTTCAGGATGTCTTCGATTACAGATTGGAGCAATTTGTGGGAGCGAACATCATACGATCGGCCTAAATAAAATAAAAACAATTCGTTATAGATTCAGAAGGGTTTTTCAGATTGATCATTCAGATACAGCGATTGTGGCCGTCCCTGACTGACGCTTATTTCTTAAATCTCAACGAGCCTTACCTCCCATTGTTTGACACATGACGCTGATGTGCGTGTCGTTTGGAGGAGCAACCGCAGTGACAGAAATCCGCTCCTTCAAAGTGTGTCCAGGATAACGTAGAACAACAGTGTAGAGGCGCTGGTCCCATCGGAAAGGCTCTTCAGTCAATTCAACGCCCGGAAAATTCGGTTTCATGAATCGGACCTAAACAGCTACTTTCGCATCGTAGTCCACCAGGCGAGAATGGACAAACCTCGTCTAAAACTCCTTCATCCACCGTTGAGAGACTTCCCCCGTCGGTGAACGCTACAAAAACCACCGGCTCCGTGTAGTACGGCGCACGCCCGTAACCGTAGTTCTCGAGGCCCGACTGCGCGCGATTCAAATTGACGAATCTCAACGCATTTCCCAGCGCGGGACCGAAAGCAGTAACTCCATAAGTCTGTAGATTCTTCAGCTGCTCGCTCAAAGCAGCTTGTCCTTCGCGCCAGCCGGCTCGAACGTTTTTGGGCCAATCCTCAAACGTCATGAGCATGTAACGGTCACCTTTGCCCACGGGATCCTTCGACCGCAACTGAAATATCGACGAAAAACGTTTTTCGCTCACAACTGGGACTCGTCGCCTACCTTCCAGAACATTTCGATGGCTGCACGGGCGGCATCGAGGTAGGTGGTGCCGACATAGGTCTTCTGCCCCATCGAGGCACTCGAATCAACAAGAAACACTATGATAGTCATCGGAGAAACTTTGCAGCGATTCTTTCAAGCATAGAATAAACAGCAGATGGAGAGAAATTTTGGAAGAATATCTGAAAAAAACGTGGATCTCAGTACTTATCCGTCTTTTGCCTCAATTTGTTTGTTTCGCGTGTTAGACCGTCAATTTTGGTTATGTTTGCAACGCTTTCAAAAGAATGTCCGCGACTCTGTTCTCTACGTTCAACCTCCCAGTCTGCCTGCCACCAACCGCTCTATTTCGAATGAAGAACTTCTAGTCGATGAACTCGTCTGGCGAAATCACATCTTCGGAAAATCACAATACCGTATTCCGTGATCGCGTGGAGGTGCGCAGGTCCGTCGTTTCGGGACCACTGACAAACTTTGTTTGGATATTGCGGTGCAGGGGCCAAGAATTGTAACTTTTCGCTGTTCGTACGCCTCTTTGCGGCGTTTTCGTTCTGCGTATATGCATGCAGAGAAGGGACCAGATGTACCTCAACGACGCGCGGGGTCTTTGATGACAGCAGTGTTGGCTACTTCTTTGGACGTTCTTCATCGGGTTGTACAGGCGAAGACGCCAATTCTGCGAGATACGAAATTCCGACTTTCTGACACGCGGTTGTGCACGTTATAAATAAGCCTTCATATAAAGGATCTGAGGCTGAAGCGGTTTCAGAAGCGCGGGTTGTCACAGGTAAAACGCAAACTAATCATCTCTCCTTGCTGTCGTTTCCCGCTTTTGAGGCTTTTCGTTTCGCGCCTGTTTTTAACGAAAAATGAGATTATTTCTCTCATTTTGCAAAATTACAGAAAAACACGCGATTTTCACTTCAAATTTGACTCATTTTTAACGGTTGCTCAGTGCTACGGTAACTTGAATGAAGCATGTGTTACAATAACGCAATCAGGTTTAGTGTAAACTACTTGAAATCTAATTTCTGTGAAAACTGAAAAGCTGAAAACATTTTGCACGTCGTTTGCTAGTTTTGGGATCTTTGAAGTCTGGCAAGAAGCCTAGAAAGGAAAAACGAAGGTTTCTGGTAAACTGAGAGTTTAGCTGGAGCTATGTCGCCCACACTTTGAAGACCGTCAGCATTTATGATTCAAAGCGACGCTTTCCAGATCGAATCCTCTCAATGCGAACTTTGCTTTGAACGAACGTGACCGCTCAATTCGGCCGATTCCTTTCGCAGGGACGCTTTCGCGTTGCTGATAAAGCATCTCCTGATTTAATTGCATCGAATGGTGCACTTTGATGGTTGCAGACGGTTCTTTGTGGTTCCCGGTCATCCCCAGGCATAATCGAGCTGCTGCTTATGGTCATTTCCGCTGCGCACCTCTTCGAATGATGATTGATCGGCAGCTTCGTCTCTGTGCGTTGACTCAGAGCGTGATTGGTGCGTATTTCGTTGTGACTGGTCAATTGCTGATCAGTTTTGCACAACCGCTTATTAAATAAGCTTGAATGGCTTGTTTGCAAGTGAATTCGGGCTGCGAACGTGGTCTTGCAATCTATTCGTCCACATCAGTGAAATTCAGTCTGGAAGACGGTTTTCCACGTGTTGAACGCCTCTTCGGTCTGCGTTCAGTGATCGTTTTCTCTTCAGCTGAACACACCGTGCTGTCGTAAACTGAGGTCCGGCGACCTGACAAATGGTTAAAATTGGATTAAAATTCTGCACAGATGAATTCGGTGCTGATTCGGCGTTTGCTTTCACGTCGAAAATCGTCCTGAACGGCCGATTTCTGCTCTCTCTCACTCCGCGCGGCCTGGGCGTTTGTGATCATTGCACCCACAATCGACCCTCTTCGCTGTTCAACATGAAATCCAAATCTTTCCTGCGCTCCCTTCCGCCTTCAATTCCAATCCAACTGCACTCAAGTCGTCTTTGAATCGCACCGAGATTTGCGAAGGAACTTTTTTATTTGTGTTTGTATTGTATCGCGCGCATCGCCGTCAATTTGTGTTTACTTTCATCTTGAACTTTGGATCTAAGTTTGCTTTTGCAGCGTTTCATCTCCGATCGCGATCGTCTGTAAGCGCGACCGCTGCAGGTGCAGCAGGTTTCATTCTTACTCGAGCGAGCTGTAAAATTTGCATTTGCTCCTTTATCAGCTGTCTCCCAATAGTTTAATTGCTCGATTTGCTGATTTCGATGTTTCTTATCGCCGCTCTACGGAATGTTCTGCTGTAAACACTGTAGCTGCTGCCAGAAGAGGATGGGCATTTGATTTCTGAGCTTCCAGTGACCAAAGTGATACGCAAACGCTAGCCGACCAGGGAAGCGGAGAGCGACTGTGAGCTTTTCACCGCTAATTTTAGACTTTTTATGGCGCTCGCGTTGTCGCGGGCGCTTTTTGCGGATCAGCGGGATTTGTGGAACTTTTCCGCGTGGAGTTTCCAACTCGCTGCGATTCGTAGATTCAACTTTAGAGATTCAATTTGACCTGTGCGGTCTTGAAGGGATTAAACGGCGCAAACCGCGTGTTGCTGTTGCGTTGTGACCAGCCACATTCGAGCTTCCTGGTGAACGAATTGTCGAAAAACGGTCTCTCCGCGGCTCGCAGAGAACTGAGGAGAAGTAATTGTGAATTGATTCGACAATCGTTGACGAGAAACGCTTCAAGATTCGCGTGATCACGAAGAAGGAGGGTGTTTTTACGTTTCGTTCCAGCAGCTCAATGCGAAACCAAAGATCCTTCACAGGCCGAGCCTAGGCGATGTTCTGGGACAAAATCTACAGCGTTCCCTGCCCTTCAGTTGCTTGTGCTAATAGATATTACCGTCTTTAGTGCAAGGGCATCGCGCAGCACACAAACGGCGTTATTTATACCCTCTCATAGTCCTCGTGTCCGTGTTTTTGTGTTTCTTGATCGATAGCCGTGCGCTGCCGAACTGATGTATGATAATTTCAGGAAATCCCGCTGCGTTCGGGGAATTCACCGATATTCAAGGTTGCTCACCGCAAGGTCACCACCTAATCACGCTGTTCATTCGAGTTATCACTCAATTCGATCTCGCCTCGCTCTCCACTAGTCCGTTCTGCCACTCTACTCATCGTGCTCGACTGTTTTCAGCCCCGATGACACACGGCGGAGCGCCGGCGCATTCATCGGTAGCGGTTGCACTTTTTCCAGCGGCACCAGGAGTGCAAATGTTTGGGAATTTGCACTTTTGAAGATCCCTTTTGCAAACCAAGATGGTTTTTAAGGGGGAAACGCGGATTGCGAACGCGAAATTGAGGAGAAACCTTGCGCAGAAACATTCTTTTGGATCTTTTTGTCCCAAAATATCGACTTTCCATTATTTGCTTACACGGGGACGTCGTCGCCGAGCAGCCCATCATTTTAATAACATCGACTGCTTGCGCCCTTAGGACGTTGAGCAGCCAAGTCCTCAAAAACAAATGTCGATCCCTCGAATTTGGGTCTCTTTGGGGTCATGAAGCTCCTCCGAGTGCTGGCCAGTGGCAGCTAGCAGTAGGCTACGATTGTTTACCTGTTTGGTGAGATGCGCTGCTATTTTTCTCGTTTTACTAGGGCAGCGTTGGGGTTTTTAAGATTCTTGATCACCGTACCGAGTCATTCCAATGCGATTGGATCGAATTTTGGAGTTTTTTAATCAACGACATTGATAAACTGGGTTTCCAGCGCTTTCTGCACGTTCTGTGATGTTGAAACGCATAAATGAATCTGCGAGCGCCTATCAGAAGCGTCAAATATTGCAATATTTACCTAACTGCTTAGATCGCTCGCAATCAGACCATCCAATTCTGTATTCCGAGTCCGCTGGGCTTCTAACGGACATTTGAGCGCTCTGTGAGATGTTGTGGAATTTCGCACGTTTCGTACAGTTTCGAACGTAACGATCGGAATGAAAACATGGGATTCTGCGGATGCCATCGCGTCATATCGCGCTCCGATCTGCGTTTGTTATTTCGGGAGGAAGGTGTAACACGCCGCCGTGTTTTCCGTGTCTACCGAACTTTGTTTTCACCCCTCAATTCGTCGCTCCCTCCACTCGTCGAGCGCCTCACACCTCGCTCCCCTCTTTGGCGCGCTGCACGCTTTATCAGATCGTCTGGACGGCAGAGGCACAAAAGTGCAAACGACGGCGGTCGTAAGTTTTTTTTTTAGTGAATATTCGCGCGGCCAGACGGTCTGCAGCGCGAAGCCGACAGCGATGTTTTGCATTTTTGTGGCGCCTTCGATCATCGATTTGAAACGCGATCGAGACGGCGGCGGCGGCGGCGGCGGCGGCGTTTGCAAGATCCGCGCAACGTCGAGCGGAAGAAGACGGAAAGTGCATTCGGTCGGCGTCGGGTTTGCAAGCTTGAATGAAGGAAATGGGGCTGCAAGTTCTGCAAAAGGATGACGAGGGAGGTGACGCGATGTACTCTGTACCTCGTTCGTCTCATTTTCGATCTGCATACCACGCAGATTGTGGGAATTCCGCGGAAGCGGCGCTTGGCAACGCGGATATTGGCACGATTGGACTCTTCGTTTAGGGAGGAAAGTGGATTTTCTGAGGTATTCAGACGCAGCAACAGATTCCTTGTGATTTGAGAGAGTTTTGCGCTTCGATTTTGGGGTTTTCCGTCGTAAGACAAACAATGGCGGCATTCTCGATGTTGCGGAAGACACGAGACGAAGCGATGACGTGATCTGCGCCTCTCACAACTCGATCTTGCGCGGCATAACAAGCATATGATTGAAATTCCATGCACCGTCTCCTGGCAACAGAAGCGAATGGAATTGGAAATTCACACGATTGCTTGGTTCATCGAGGAAATTGGATTTTCTTGCGTATTCTGATGAAGCGGCGATTGCGTGTTCGAGTATTCTTTAGCGCAGGTGAGGGAGACTTCGTCACTAGAGGCGCCCCATCTTAGGAACCGGATCTGATCTTTGATCCTATCTACCAACCCAACTAATCAATCGAATAAAAGAAGCGAATGCTTAGCAGGAAGCCAGTGTAGCGGCGGCGGAAGACGTCAGAACCGAGAGCGCAATGATATGCGGACTATGGACTTCATTCCCGTTCACGTGGTTTTGATCGTAAGATGATGAAACAGCGAATTCCCCCGTTTGTTGTGTTGCTGTTTTGTGCTTCGCTTATCGCTCATTTCCTCCAAATCCACTCAATCCGTCCGCTTTTGCGCTTTTGCAAGTTTTGAACTAAGAAACCACGTGGCAAACTCGTTCTCCACGCTCGATGTTGCTAAGATATTTCCCGTCCAGATCTATTTCTGTCGCCAATCAATCCAACTCGCGTTTGTAACATGTCGCCATCGACCCGCAGACGAGATTTCGCGGTTTCAATTAGGCGTTTCGGAGTGACAAAGCGTCTTCTCGCTCGCTGCTTCCGATTCGATTTCCTAATCGTCGCTGAATCACTCCTCGAATGTTTCTCTTCTCGTCCGCGCTTCTGGAGAAACACGGAGCAGATCGATGGCGCTCAGCGACCAATGATCGCGCAGCACAAGTCGAGTTATCGTCGTTGGTGTGTCGCGCTCCGTCGAGCAGTGCATCGTGCTGCATGTGGTGCAGGAAATGTAAATATAGGGAGTAGCGGCAGGGCATAACAGCGTGTGATTCCCAAAATAAACGGCGCTTTTACACAAATGCGGCAAGTGTGACTGACGGCGACGGTGCGAAGCGGCGGTTGTCCGATTTGCGCTTACGGTACTGTGCTCGCTGTCCCCCTTTCTCGGCACTCTGCGATTCTTTTCCCAACTTCCCGATGAAATAATCGTTTTCTGCGCGCTATTCTCAAATCGCCACATTTGCATCTGAATGAATTTCCCCCTGATCGGTCGAAGATCGCACGATGTGCTTTGCGAAGCGTTTTCTGCGCTGTCGCGATCGCTAATTCGATTAGCGGCCGCGAGTGTTGACACTGAGAACATCGTAAAATTTGAAAGCGGAGCGAGGGAAGACCATCTGTGCCCAAGAAGCGCTGCATCTCGCGCGCTGGTCGCTCTTTTGATTTCTAGTGGTTGTGGTGGCGAGGAGCGTGCGTTGCAGAGTGAAATGCTAATGAGAAAGACGCCGTCGTTGCGATCAGCTATGAATGTGTGTTGCGGCAAAGATAAACTTGCGTTTTATGGGTTATTTAATGATTTGCGTTGGTTAGCGTGAGGGTTTACGCCAAGAGCTGGTCTCAAGTGGACTTCTTCAAATATTCAAATTTGGTTTGTTTGCAAGCGAGAATTGGATCCGCTGCTTACGCGAAAATCGCGACCTATTGGCAGCTTTCTAAATGCTTTATTGCTCAGGCGAACCGACTTAATCCAGATGCACCAAAAATCGTTGAATTTACATCTGAAAAACCATTTTGTTTCGCGAAATGTTTTCTCAATTTTCTCCAAAATCCATGGCGCTGGCCCTTCTCATCGGTCTCGGCAGCAGCTCTGCGACGATTGTCATCAAGGAGGTCGCCTCGCAGCGCCGCTTCCGGTCGCATTTCCTCCCGACGGATTCTCGAATAATGTTGATTGTTGTAACAACACATTGAGCACCGTCGATGTTCATTTACATCCTCCCTAAATAACCTTCGCGAGAAGTCGCCCTTTCAAGGCGAAGCAGAATGCTCCGCGTAAACCGGTTTGTCGAGGCGAGAGCGCCGTTTCCGATTCGGGTCATCACAACCCAGTTCGCGGAATCCAACCTACTCGGCTGCATTTATGGATTGATTTTGCGAATCAACCCAAAAACAGGTGGAAATCAACGCGATTGATTACCGCCGTGTAAACCTGTTCTACAACGTTGCTTCCGGCACAAACAACGCCGGTTTCGACAATCGCTCCTGTTTACCGCCTTCTCAAATCATCCCGGCGCTCGCTCGGACCGTATCGCTTCGCTTACTCTCACATTCCAGTTTCCATCCGGCGACGTCGCGCTCTTTAATGCGCAATAAAGCGTGAAACATTCTCCCCCGACTAGCAGCAGCGCAAGAGGTCGATTTTTGAACTGATCTCTGTCGGGAGCACTTTGATTCCCCGAAATAGAACCTTTTGCGTGCGATGATGACCTGTGCGGTGCGCGAGCTTGATAGATCAGAGCGAGCGACGGCGCCGGGTGAGTGTTGCGAGTCGCGCGATGCCTCGCGGCTGCGGAAGTCGCCCGTTGGTGTTCGTGTGATTCGCGGTGATCACTTGTGACAGACAGAAACCGTTCAGTTGACGGTAATTCCTGCGCGTCGGAGCTCCTCGTCTATCCGTCTGCATACAAGGTCGCCCTGTCGCGGGCTGTTTTTTGAGCGCTTTGTGATGTAAATGAGGATTTATTGAAGGTGATAGGGGTTGAATGATCGGTCAAATCGACGATTTCGGTCAAATTTCGGCAATTTTTGATCTGCGAGTTTGAAAATTCAATTCATTCTTCTCGCACCTCAAAATTCAGAATTCGAACGAGGTTACTGTAGATTTTAGGATTCGTCTCATGCTGATTTGTGCAAGAATTCGGGTTTTTGGACCTTGTTCGATTGACGATTACATCAATTTCGATGTTCACTAATCTTGCAGGGGTTACGGTAGCAATTAGTCAAGCGCATCAATTCCTTGTCGGAACTACCGTAAGAATCCAGCAGAAGCCTGAAGAGGATGCTTGAATTGAGTCAGCAGTCAATGCTGACTCGACCGCAATTCCACACAATGACCTTGAACCTGCACAGAATGCGCCTCTTCGTCTGTCTCAAGCACAACTTTCACGGCTTTTCCTGCATCTAAAAATAGCTCTTTGACGTCACAGATGGAGTGAGGAGTGAGTCCAGTCGTATCACTTCAGAATTGAACCTGATCCATTAAACGTTTTTGCTTCTTTTATGGTCGTTTTGTCGTCCGTTCCGGGTGTCAAGAATTCAAAGAGCGATTCCGGCGATTAGTGGTTGTTCTTTAAAGATTCCGACGTCGCCGTGACGCGGAGGGTTACGGTGGTTACTATGGCCTGTTGGCGAAGAGACCTTAAGACGCGACAAAGTTTATTCTTCTGCTAAAATTATCGTTTCGAATGACGTCATCGGCCATTTGAAGGGAGGAGGGGACTCGACGTCGTCATCGGGAGGCTGCTGAGTGTGTTGGTTATTGAAATGGGGCCCTCTGGGGACGACACAACCGATTGGGTTGCACAAAGGTTGCTCTCCGCGCTGCGGCTTCCTCTCGCTCGCCTTTCTTCTTCTCCGCGCTGGTGATAATTGTGAGCGCGCGCGCGCGGCAAACGAACTCTTCGCTTTAAGCGGCTTTAGCGGCCCATCGACCAACCCACCGACTACCGGTAGTGTTGTGTGTGTACTGCCTGGCCTGACAGACTGGAAGTCCCTCAGTCTGGCCAGAGCCATCTTCTTCGTGCTCCTCTTAGCAGCTTTCAGCCCCACTGCGGCTGTTCCTCTCCGCCGCGACCACCGCCGCCGCTCAGCTCAGTTTGAGTTGTGGGAGTCGAGGGCGACGAGGGCACGCGTTGCAGCAGCAGCAGCAGCGAAAGCTAAGCTGCTTTTCATCGATCGCTCTCGCTCTCCTTCTGCTGCTTCGCGCGACGCGGTCGCGACGGCGTCTGTTTCTGTCCTCTTCTTCTTCTTCCCACCGCCGAAACTCCGCCCACTCGCTTTTGGCTGCTTGACGCAAAATTTCTGCGGCGCCGCGTTTGATCGTCGTCGCCATCGCCGTGTCGTCGTCGTTGTCGTCGTCCCGGGTTTCGAAGCTCCAACGCAATCACCACAATCGCCACCACATACCGTCATCATCGTCGACGATCGCCGCCGCTACCGTCGCCGCCATTCATCGCCCTCTTCCTCTCTCCGTCGCCCTTTCGCGACGACCACGACGCGACGATCTCATCCTTCTGCTGCTGCCAACCGGCGGCGCCCGTTTACCTCCCGATTTACCGTTCCGTTCTTCCCCAGCGGATCGCGGTGAGCACGGCGATACGACGAGATCAGCGCGTCGTATTTTCACCACTGCGCGCGCGTTGCACACACCTAGTTCTACCTGCTCTGCTGCTGCATTTCCGGTCTTCCGCCGACGTCGCCGCGTCACTGATTGCTTGCACTTTTCATATTTATTACGCAAAACTTGAATTGTTGACTCAAAATTAATTATTCAATATTTGCGTTTGAAGCGGACAAGCTTAGAACGAATGCTGCGGGGCTTCTTCGCAGCGGAGCGGAGGAAAGACGGAGATAAGAGATTTTCGGGGTTTCACATCGTGTAAACATTAGTCATTTGGTGTTTCCGGTGGCTGCGTGGACCCACCGGGTGCTCTACAAAAGAGGAAACTCACTCCAAACGCGCTATTTTTGTTGTGTTTTTCTCTTTTTCGCCCTGTTTTGACGACAACAAGAAGACGCTCCGTGGCGTCGAGTGAGTGCGGCGTCTGGCGCAGCTGTCAAATCTTATTTTGTCGCTCTTTTCCCCACTTCCACGTTCAGCAACACCGGCGCCATCGTACAGTACGCTCGTTGCGCGCTCCGAGGGTCATTAACGCAGTTCTAAAATAGCACAGATAACTGTTAATTGCCCATTTCTTCGTACATTTCATACTCCATGCTTGTGTGCCGTTTAATTGTTGCGGCGTTATCAGTTCAGCCGACGACGTAAATGACGCGCGCTCGCTTGCACTGATCGCCGCTTTTTTCGGATGCACTGACGGCAAAGGGGACTCCTCTCTGATATTTATACTCTGGCCTGCTCGCCCAGCAGGCTGGTAGTATTGGCGTGTTGGTGTGTGTGTTGCTGCTGCTGCTGCTTCTGTGCTCGTCGCCTTCATCGTCGTCTTCAACATCTTATCAACCCCTCCCGATCGGGGTTGTCGCGACGCGTTTTCCCCTTTCTCCCCTTTTGCCGCTTCCACTCTCCTCCCCTTTTCGCCGCCGCCGCCGTTGTTGCCGCCGCCGCCGCGCCACTGTCACCGTTTTCTGTGTTTAACATTTCGATACAGCCAGCAGCCGACCGCGCGCATTGTTACAAGCACAGAAGGCGCTTATTCATCGTCTCCTCGTTTCAGTGTTCCTGTGTTTGAAGCCCGAACAAAAACTTTCGCGTTTTTCGTTCGTTCGTCTGCTCTCGGAAGAAGAAGCCACACTCAACACTTGGACACTTGGATTCTTCCACAAACCGAGCTACGAACATGTCGAAGACCAACGCGCTCGAGGAGAACAATGCGGTAAATCCCCCGAGTTGTCTCTCTGTTATTTCATCCCATTTCGCTTTCAGCTTATGACGAATGGCGACAACATACCGAAGAAGGAAACTTTCGGTGATTTCCTGTTCAACAAGGAAAAGGGAACCTGCCTAGGACGTACCGCTAAATCGTGGTGTAAGTGAATAGAGCCGCTGCTCAAATCGTTTACGCTCTTTTCAATGTTTCAGGTCAGATTCTGGTCTTCTACATCATCTTCTATGCCCTCCTCGCCGCTTTCTGGATCGCCTGCCTTGCCATTTTCCTCAACACGCTCGACTACAAAGTGCCTCGCTACTACGGCAAGGGAACAATTATCGGAGTCAACCCGGGTACGTTCTGCCCCTCCGCACACTCGCTCGAGTTCCAAATATTGTTATTGATATTATTATGCGGCGCCACCGGGAGAAGAAAACAGGTTTCCTGAGTGTTTGTGGCTCGATTCGCGAGCGCACAGGCTGCTATGTAGGGACAAGGGCTGCAGTAATTGAATTCGCGGGTTCCGCCATACCACTTTTCGTGTAAAAAGAAAGGCTAAAGACTAGCGAAGGCTTAGGCGATAGTGTTTGCCGAGATGCGACGCCGCGCAGAATATTTGCCTTGGATCACCCTACAGGCGCCTCTCGGCGAGGACGACTTTACTGAGGACCTTGCTGTTTGTCTTCGACACCTGGTCAGAAATAGAGTTCAAACTGGTTTTGCAACATTTCCATACCTTGCGTTCCTCCTTTTCTGAGGCCTAAACGATGCTGCGTTCAGGTGTCGGCTATCAGCCATGGATCAAGGCTGATCCGGACTCAACGCTCATCAAGTTCAACGTGAAGGACAGCAACTCCTACGGCAAATACGTGAAAACTCTCAACGAGTACCTCGAAAAATACGAAAACGTTAACAACACCCGCACCTGCGCCTCTGATGAGTCGAACAGCCAAGCCGTTTCCTATGGAAAGGTTCACGAGGAGAAGCCACAGGATGTACGCTCTTCCCCTCATCTGTGTTTCACTCAAAATCTCTCATTTCAGGCCTGCCGTTTCGATCTGAGCATCTTTGAGGCCGCCGGCTGCTCGTCTTCGAACGACTTTGGATTCAAGGACGGCAAACCTTGTGTTGTCCTCTCGCTCAACCGCCTCATCGGATGGCAACCCGTTGACTACCCGGAGAGCTCGGTGCCCGAACAGGTGAAGGACCGTTACAAGAAGAACAACATCGCTCTGAACTGCGACGGAGCCGTAAGTGAAATTAAATACGTTTGTCATGGTGCCAAATCGTTGCTTTGCAGTACGACCCTGACAAGGAACACGTTGGCAAGATGACTTACATTCCTGCTGAAGGTATCAGCGGCAAGTACTACCCATACGCGGTGATGGACAACTACCATCAGCCTATTGTAAGTTTTAAAGGTGTTTTCGTGCGCGGAGAGGCATTTCTAAGCGATAAAAGATGGATGGAGGAGGTCTTTCTGATTAAAAACAGCTCTCTTTGACGTATTTCACTAGAAATTAAATCAAGAGGCAGAAACCAAACGGCCGAATTGGGTTTTTAGGGGATCTTTAAGGCGGCTTGTTGTTTTGAAAAGACCGGAAACATCTTTTTTTTTGTTCAAAGACGTTTACGTGAAATAGCCTAGAGTTGAAAATACCCATTAGCCTATTTTGAGCAGAATTGACCCAATTTAAAGGTCTGTAGAGTTGGAATCCCAAAATAGAGACTAAAAAGCGACTTGCGCAAATTTGCAAGAAAAATCGATTTTCCTCCTCCACACGCCGCAGACTTCCAACTCGTCGCCTCCGCCAAAAACAACTCAATTCGCTTAATTGCAGGCCATGGTGAAATTCGAGAATCTGCCCGACAACAAACTCGTGCTGATCGAGTGCCGCGCGTACGCTCTCAACATCGAACACGACATCTCGTCGCGTCTTGGCCTCGTTCACTTCGAAGTGATGAAGGAGAACTACACTCCTGGCCAGATCTCCTCCCAATAGGCACAACAAGCACTTGCTGCACCGCTAGGATCTCCCCTTCCTTAGGCAGCGCAACATCTCCACCTCCCCTCTCCTCTCTAATCGCCCATTCTACGTAAATTTAACCGTAAAATTGTACCATAATTCTCCTCCTCGTTCTTCTTCTTCTTGTTATTGTTCTTGTGTGTTGTGTGCGGTGCGTCTCCCTCACTCGCGCGGGTTTCCGAAGCCCCGCGACGACAATGCTCACTCGGGTTTTGTTCAAACACTCTTCGTTTTCCTCTCTCTCTCTCTAATACACGACGACTATTCCACGACCTTTCTTAATTTGCTCGTCTTCTACCGTATCCTCCTCCTCTCCACTTCCTCTCAAAACCGTTAAAGAACCGACACCACTTAGGAGATTGTTTTAGGGAATTTCAGAACGATAAACTCTTTGTCTTCTGGAATCTTCTTGTTTGAATCGTTTGTGTCGAACAATCCACAAAACCGCGTCGCTCCAAGCTGCCCACGACTTACCTTGAGGGCATTTTGAAGTCAGCCCTTGATGCTCACTTTTTCGAATCTTTCTCTCTCACTCTCTGTTGATCCCCACCGCCGCTGCTTCGTGTGTGGTACTCGCGGATCGCTCTATTTAGGAATTTTCTCTTTCTCCTCTCCACGTTATCGATTAATCTATTCGAATAGTTGTTTATCATAGCGTTTTTGTCGTAAATTTACTTCCCTTAATATTTATACATTTCGCGTCCGATGCGAATTTTCGAATCGCGCAAGTTGTCTCGCAAGAACACATTCGACGTTCTCATCTATTGACTTATTGTGGATAAAATTGTTGTTTCTTAGAAGCAGCTGCGGGTAGGAATCGGACGTCTCAAGTTGGACGCGACTTTGAACTACTTGAACGAATAACATGAACTGTGCCATCATCACTTCTCTGAGTCTGCGCAGTAGTTTGAGTTTTACCATGTTGCAGACGCGAAAAGTATAGCAAAATTCATTCTCGTAATTCCAAGCGAAGCGAATGAGCAAAAGAGAGTTCGCTCCTGCATGATTCACTGAAAATGGCTCTGATTGTCGTTGCATCTTCTCCCAGGCTACACGAGACTTGAAAACCCCAGATTCCAATATTTGGGGCTCAAAAAGTGGCGCTTCACACGCAATCAACTTGTTTGTGATCCCTCAATGTTCGCCTCGTCTTCAAATCGCCACGTTTTTGCCCGCCCAGTCACACATGAACGTTGAGGACGACGGTGCAGCAGCTTCCTCCTGAATCGCGCTATACGAGAGCACAAAGCGAAGAAGCGATCGCTGTTTCGCTGTCGGCCACTTTGCCCCCGCGCCGATGCATAAAAAATAGGATGTGCCGACGCCGGCGACGCCGCCGCCGACAGCGACTTCGCCTCGACTCGACGACGCCGTGACGTCATCAGACATTGCGTTGCGAGTAAACTCTTCGCGCGCTGTGTGTTTTCCGAACCTCCGGCGTCACGATGACGTAGCCGTGACCCCGAGATGCGGCGGGCGAGAGTCGTTGAAGAAGCGAGAAGACTAATCACCGTGATAGATGTACAAAATAAACAAAGTCGAGGGGATGCGTCATGGAGCAGCGAGGAACGCGGGCGAATTTGTGGAAATTTGCTCCTCGAGGGAAGACGCTGGAAACAAGTGTTAATTACGAGGTGAGAACTGGATTCTGCTCGAGTGAATGGTCTTTCGCCTTTTGAAGTGAGCGATAATTGACGGAATTCTGCCTCCGCGGAACGACGTCGCGGGAGACAATGTGTGCCAAGTGGGATGCCGAACTGTAGAAGGATGATAAGAAGCGGCGTTGGACCTGCAGCTGAATTGCGAGAAGTAGAATGAGGTGCTGGGGACAATCTGAAATGCAAACTCGACCTGAACCACGAAAGTGGTAAGAACAACGTTTTAATCGACTTGAACGAATCTGCGACAGCTCTAAGAAACAATAAAACAGTCGAAATGAACCAAAGAATTGGTGGCAACTTGAGAATCAGTGCACGGCGTGCAGCACTTTGAACTCGTACACGGTGAATCGAATTTTACCAAATAAAAGTAGGATAATTGCGTCGTAATCCATCAAAATACCGATCAATCATGAAATTAGTGGCCTATTAATTCCCCGTTCGCGCGCTGTTTACTGACGCGAACCTCACGGTCGGCCGCCCGTTTCGAATTCATAACTCATTTCAGCGATAAATAAACCAAATTTATTATTCATCGAAAGACTGTTGCTTAGCGAGGGAGAGAGAGAGAGAGCTTAAGGGAAGTCCCAGGGAGATCTGCGCCGCTTTCACAAGGTGAGAGAGACGGAGGAGGCGATGTTATCCACGGACAGAGATTGATGACTTTGAACGGACAGAGCTCTTTGCACCCGGAGGAACACGTTGAGGGCATTCATGGCGCTTGAAGCAATAGTTATGAGTGTTTGGGAGAACAGGCCGAACATTCCCGGCTGAGAGATCAACGGTGAATGCGCGGGAACATTCTAAAACGCACAAAAATACAAAAAAAGACGAGAAAGAGCGTTCATTCCAACGATCTGATGTGAGGTCAACGGGGAGCGACCGTTGGTGTGAATCCAACGAGATAAACGGCCAAATTCATCCGTCTTTGCATTTATAGCCTCAAACATCGACCGGTCGATGAGTGGTCATGCCGCCGGGTGAAGAGGCAAATGGAGCTCTACGTTGTGCTCTACTTGTCGGCCTTGAATGTTCGCTTTCTTGCTCAGTTCAGGCCAAATTCACTTCTATGTCAAGTTTGCTGCATTTCTGCCTCGACTGCAGCCGCTCGTTCGGGAGCAGCGGCTTCTGTGGGTGCATCTCCGTTTGTCTTCGCCTAATTCCGACCGCAAACAACCGGCAGACAACCTCGCACTCAACTCTGCGTTTTTTCGGCCGCTGTCACCGCTACTGCAAATGCATTAAGACGATTATTTTCGCCTTTGGATTCGGAGCTTCGCTGCTGACGCAAAACGGGCGGATTCGCGGTCTCCAGTGCTGAAGCACTCGATGGTTATCGGCGGTTGATAGCGACTGAAGATCGCCGCCCGGAGTTATCGGCGGTCGTTTCGGAGGAACGCGAGCGGTGAAACCGGCAAAGGGCATCTTCCATTCCATTTTATAGGCTCCCACCGCGTCCGGGTTCAATCACTAAAGAGCAAAGTTGTCACAACACGTTGCTTGCAACAATGTGTGCAGACCGTTAGTCACAAGAGTGGAACGCTGACGGCGATACTAAGAGCTCAAAGCTCAGCTGATATGAAGCGCGAAGACCAAGAATCACCTCGTAATTATCTCTCGCCGTCACTTTGTCTCCGGCTGTCGCCATGGAAGGAGCAGAGGGGGTGCTAGTCGCCATGGGCGATGTCATTGATCACCTCTCCAGCAGATGGCGCCAGAAATAGGCCTGGCGACCCGCAAACCAAAGGGAATGTTGCAGATCGAGTTTCGTTTGTGGCTTGTGGGAGCAGGAAGCCAATGAACATGTCAAAATTTGCATAGAAAACTGAAATTTGCCCGAATGAGTAAGAAATAGTGAAAGTTGCCGCTGTGATCGACGATTCTTAGTGGTTTGGACTCGCAGGGATTGATCGGCACAACGGGCACAGGATATCGCAGCGTTTGACCAGCGGAAGAAGCGTCGCGACCAGTCAAAGATCACTCGATCTGTTTTGTTCGTGACCGGATGTACGCAAATAGTGGGGACCAACAACGGTGAAGCGTTGTTATCAGCCCAGAACGAGCGGATTGGGACTAGAATAGCGTTTATATCATGTGTGAGCGGACAGAACTGCGCATTCTCTTAAAATCTCAACGCTTGGACGCGTTGAGATGAACGAAATCATGCTGTTTGGAAGGCGCTCGTCACGTTTGCAGATGCTCTTTGCAGAATCGAAGAATTCGCAACACTTTCATTTGGTCTACGACCTAGAAAACACAAAAACATTGCGTTTGTGAACGAAAACAACCGAAATTGGACAAGTGGGCGCCGGTCTGTCAACAGTCGGTCGGCAATTTGTCGCCACTTCACGCTTTCAGCGCCACAATTAACTTTCAAATCAGCCAGGAAGCACAACTGACAGCTGATTCACGCTGCTGCAAGCGTTGCAACTGTTGTTCAAATCTGCACCGCGACGAAGACAAGCCAGGACAGCTCGGATGTCATATTTCACGGCGCTAGTTTCGAGAGACATTTTGAGCTGATTTTAGCCGTTTTTCACTTTGATTTCAACTTGGTTGTCAGGGTAATTACGTTGCTGATCGAACATTGACAAATCGGGCCGGCGATGGATCGTTCAATCCGCGTTTTGACGAATGCGTGTCGCTCTGCTCCAAATCGAGATTTCGAAATGCTCACGCCATCCGAATTCGACGAAAATGCCGAAAAGACACTCAAGGTCCTCATGACCGAACGCGCAGTTCGGGAAATAGTCGCTGCTAGATGATGGTCTTGAAACGACACCCCTGTACTAAAACAGAAATAGTTTCGAAAGTCGAACTCTGATCAGTTCGGGATTTAGTGTATTATCTCTGAGGTCCCACCACAACTACCCTGTACTAAATCGTTGGACAAAGTTACCGAAGTCGACCGTAAAATCTACTGCAGAGTGCCGTTTCTGGCTATTTACAACATAAACATCTCGTTTGTCGATTCGCGCCGCTACTTTTCCGGAAAATCCTGAAATTTCAATGCTTCTCGACCAATCGGCCATTCCGTGTTTCCATAGTTGTGCTGGACCAATTGATGACTGCACTCATGCCATCGGCTCACGTGAAACGGACAGAACAGCCAGTTGCGTTTGTTCGTAGCGACTGTATATTTTGCCATTTCATGAACCCTGTGAATCTTCACACGTTCGTCTGCAAAGCGTTTTTCAACTAATTAAGGCTTTATTTGCAAGGGAACCGATTATCGGGGCATTTACAGACGATACAAACGGTGGCGAAAGAGATCAACTGACGTTAAACCGACAAAGAAGAGTTCTACAAGTGGACGCGCTAGTGGTTGAGGAGGAAAGCGCCAAAAGCGACGAAGAGAGCACCAAGGAACGTGTGAGCAGAAGCGCCGTTTCCGGCGCAGAGCAGCGAGTTGTCGAACGAGGCGGGGCGGTAGAGGACGCGACGACCGTTCAAGGGCTGCACGGGGCGATTGTTGAAGGCGAAGGACTCGCCGTGCGGACTGCGGATGCGGCGGAGGCTAGCGAGTTGCGCTTCAGTGATGGAGACCGGCTCCGCGAGGAGCGTCCAGATGACGGATTCCTGGCATCCCGGGGTCGTCAGAGATCCGTCGTAGCGGTAGAAGGTGTCCGTGTTGGCGGGGAGGAGCGAGCGAGGACGGTAGCCGTGGATTAGCGCGGTCTCCTCTGAAAATCGCAGAAATGAGCCTGACGCACACGCGGAGGACGGCTCACTGTGGTCCTGAACGGATTTCAGGCTCGAATCGAGCATTGAGAATCCCTGACCGTCGTTTCCGAGCGTCAAAAAGACTCCGACGACTGCGAGGCCGTCGGGTTCGTGGAGCGACTGATTCAGGCTGTTTCCCTCCTTTATGTGCACAAAGTGAACCTGAAAGCAGCGTGGTGAGATGCACAGTAGCTGCTACCGTACCTCAACAGGGTAGCTGAGAGACCCCAACGTGTGCTCGCTGCCGGCGTCGTTGCTCTGCGCCCAATGCATGTGGAACTGCACCAACTTGTACTTGTGCTTGAGGCCGCCGCCGTAGATGTACGGCTGGTTCTCTTCCCACTGGTCGAAGCCGGTCGCGGTGACTGAAATCCGCCCGTTTTAGGCTCCAAACAGGATGACTCACTCGAATGTCCGTTGTTGATGACTGAAACAGAGCCAGAGCGGTGGTAGTGCACGAAATGGAGCTTCGCGATGTGCGCGTAGTCCACGTCGACCGAGCGGATGTCGATCGGTGACTGACGGAAACCGTCAGCGCACACTCCCTGCCACGTGTGTGGTCCATCGGCGTCCGTGTAGCCCCAATTGCCACCGGCGGCAGCTAAAAGAATCCATTTGGAGCTGCGATATCTCGTGCTGAAACGTACCGAAGTGAAGGAGCGCGGGAAGAAGGAGGAGAAGCGAGGTGTACGTGACCATTTCAGTCCTGAAACGACGGAGGAATACACGATTAAGCAAATCTCGCGTCGAGAGGCTCTATTTACAGCCAGAAGACGAGCGGAAACGATCCCGGAAGGTGCATTAAGCAGCCAGCGACGCTTCTCGAAGGATAAACACGCGTTAATTGATCGTCAATTAGAATCGAAAGACTTGGAGTCGGCAGATCTGTACAGTCAAATTGCAAAATTGGCTTTGCAAAGATCAGAAAATGCACTTATGAAGCGAAGAATGTTGATGCGAGAGCGGAATTGACGAAATCAATTCGCTCGTCACACGTGCAGAGGAGAAGAAGGAGAAGAGGAGGCTGAGGAGGAGAGGAGGAATGGAGTTTCAGAAGGATCCACAAAGAGCGACGGTAAGAGGATTATAGCGCAAGAAGTGAAAGGAGATCTTTGACGTTTGCGGGCTGAGTTTTCGTGTAAATTATTGAGTGAGGCGTGCGCTTAAGAGGAAATCGCGGTGGTGAAGGTTGCCTTGACTTGAAGTTTGCGGTCATCAGTCAACTCTGGACGCGATGAACCATGCGCGGAAACTATCTGGAACATTCCACGTGAAGCCCAAACCCTTTCAGGGCTTGTACTAACCGCAAAACGCAACCAACGAGTGACTGATTGTGAGGTCTGGGGTTCTTACGCGACAAAAACGCGTAGAACGCGACCCTCGATCATCACCATTGCTCTCTTCTACCATTTAACGTGCAAAAATAGGTGAAAAGGGTTTTAAAATGCCGCAACTTTCAGTGTTTGAACCCAATAACGCTACATTCGCGCTTACTGTAGCAATAAAAGCAAAACGAACAGGAAGGAAGTTGAAAGGCGAGTAGAAACGCGTCTACCAGAGACGACGACCACTCACGAACGCGTCCTCGCCATCGCAAACATGAACTAAACAACAGATGCCAAGCCCAAATCAGGAGTGCAATCCTGTCAACTCAAAATTGATTAAACCAAAGATCGCCTCGCAATGAGGAACAGGTGACGCGGACTGCGTGAACGTCCATCGCGAGAAGACGATAAATTCAGTCGGTAAAGGCGCGCGTTGATTGATAACACGATTAAAAGTCAGTCGACGCGTTTGCAGAAGACGGCGGCAAACAGCGCGCACGTCGTCGAGAGGAAAAACCCGAGCGCCGAAGAAGGAAGACGAGGAGATTAGTGCGGAGGTTTAGGAGGCGACCGGCGCGCATCGGTGATTGTTTGGCTTTTGTACCCCCAAAGAAGTGAAATTGATTGATTAATTAGAGAATCGAGAAACGAGGAGCTTGAGGGGAGCGTCCAGAATGCCCGAATTCACCTCAAAAAGACGGAATTTCGATGTAGTGCGATAAAACTAGTTTACAAGCTTCTGTTTTTGGCTGATTTGACATCTGATAAGATTCAATTCATGTTTACAACACACAAACATTGCGTTTCGGACACGCGAAGAACGGTTGCGTAGAAACAAACATGTATTTTGAAGAGCGGCGCCGTGGAAAGCGGCCGCCGCGTTCAAATTTTCCGCTTTTGTTTGACTTTGCAGTGTTCCAGAGGTCTTTCGGGGTTTTGCACTTGGAGCGACGCGCGAAAACAGTTTTGGCGCCGTCTAGAGCGGAGATTTCGTTAAAAGTGCGCGCGCTTCCTGGCCTTGTTGTGCCGAATAACGCTGATTTGCATAATTGAGGGTTGGAGTGACGTGTTCCTAGCCGCAGCTGACGTGATTTCTTACGATGCGGCTGGCTCGCTGCCAGATCGTCTGTCAAAGGAACAAGCGGGCGCAATTCACACGTTAACCCTGAACAGATCGGTTTGTTGGAAGAGAACATGAAAATCGAAAGAATGACGAAGCGAGAATCGAGAATATCATCGATTGTTTCCGTTCGGTCGTCCAACCGAAAGGTCACTCTTGGATATCGCGGCCTCTCGACACTGTATTACTCTGTTGTTCGTCAGCTAAGCTCTCGTTGCAACAGTAAACGCGCTAGTGCTCTGTGAAGTTGCTTTCCAGGCCACTTGCATCGCTTGTTTCATAGTTGAGGCATTCCGCTACAAAAGTGGTTTTTCGTGATTCATATGCGAAGAGAAATGAGGCTGCGAGCGTCCATTACGTCGTCCGAGCATGACGAAATCACATAGAAATGGCGCGACTGACCAAAAGTCATGACAGCTCACCAGTTCATGGTTACAATCATCCCAAAATGTGGCATTTCTGGATAATCCGCACTAAGAATCGGGTCTTGGAAAGAAGGCGCGCCTATTTCTGTCCCAATAAGAAGTGCGGAAACATACCTGCTGCTGCAGAAGCGCTGCAGACGGCGAGGAGCAGAGATCGGAGCACCGTACTCTCAAAAGTTGCGCAACACCCTTTTGAACACCCCACAGAGCAAACAAAAACTCGCGAATCCAAGCGGCGCAATCAAAATCGAACTGCGAACGTGATTGACTTGACGGATCGGCGCCGGAAAAAACAAAACCGACGAACAAGCGTCGCGCGCCATAAATCACTTCGCGACGTTTTAATGCGGAGTTATCGCGCGCGCACTCATCAGTCGACGACCGAATGAGATGACAGCGCGTCCATGCTGCGAGTTCTTCTCCGAGTGATCTCTGCTTTAAGCCGGCGCCTCGCAAAGGCGGAGATCCACACGGCCCGGTTCATCACTCATCTGGCACTCGTTCGCTTGCCGCTCCGCTGTAAGACAAAGTGCGGAGGAATGAAAGTCGAATTTTTTAGTTTAAAACACTTCGTTCGATCGGCCGATCAAGCGAAATCGCGGCATTCGTTTGAAGTGTCGTTCATCATCGCAGAGAGCATAAAATGGAAGCTAAGAAGCGGCAGATGCGCCGTCGAAGGAGCGCTGCGAGGAGGTGGATAGGAAAGTTCGGAGGCGCCGTGCGGCGCGCGGCGATCGGCGAAGATTTTATCGGAGACAAACGTTCGTCGTGTCAACGGAGCGTCAAAACAGGGAAAAAGGACGAAGAAGGAGGTTGAAAGGGCGTCGCTTGGCAGGAGGGTCGACAGATCTAGTGGGAAACAGAGCTAGAGACGATGGGCCCTGCGAAGGGCACGCTTTATGGCATTTTTGGGTTGTTCTGCTACCGCAGAGAGCGGAATGTAACCAACATGACTGTCGATAAAGGTCAGATTTCGCAGCCGGCAATGCTGCCGCAATAGTGCGCGTTTAAGTACAAATTTCCGTTAAACTGCACACCGGAAAACTATTTCAGTCGTGCGCAAACGAGTTTCTGGGTGCGTCGGAAAGGAGATTTTGAACCGTTTGAAGGATCAGAAAGCACCACATCATCGACCTTCTGACGATTTAGTTCCCGCAAGCTCATCCGGAGCAGACCGGATGTATCAGGACAGCAGCGGCGTCATCTCCGCTTGTCGCCAACATCGTCGAGGACAAACGGAAATGTTTGGGAATCGAAATTCATTTCCGTTTCTCAAAACTAATGAACACATCAGTTCTAGAAGACTAGACAGGAGTACGGTAGAAGAGAATAGTTTAGACTACCGTACACTCCGCGTAGCGCTTCCCCTTAAATCCACCGCCTAACCGGGCGGAGCGCGAGTGGAAAGAACATCACTGATCGCCCTCTGGTCGGTGCAAATTAAACATCCAAGTTCAACTTTGCAACGACGCGAATGCTGAAGTTCAATTTCCACAAAAGGCGCGCAAACAGCGCCGTCTGCGCCCAAAGTGAATCTTTTGAAAATGCGCTGCCTGTTTGCTTGATTTCCCCGTTGCCGAAGACGTTTTTGGAATCGGAGGAGTCGGCAAACAGTGGAAGTAACTTCTCCATTTGAATTCCGTGCAAACAACGCACGCGGCGACGCAGAGAGCAGGAGTTCAAAAGGTTGAATTGACGCCATTTTTAGTCTAAAAACTGGCTCTAATGGATTTGTGAGTCAATGGCGCGCCTCAGAGTGAAGAGAAGTGCATTTCCTCCAAATGCGTGTGGGAATCTGCGCTGATCGAATTCCGTAATTCGATACAAGTTCAACAGAGGACAATTTAGGGACGTCTTTGAAGGCAACAAAAACAGAATCTGGCTGTAATCCGTCGGTAATCCCGCTCATTCATCGCGCGCAAGCTTCTGCGTGCAGCCATGCGACACGCGGAAGCGGCGCGCGCAAGAAGAGCGGAGGATTGGCGCAGAAACGGCGCTCTTTTTGTAGAGCGGAAGATCCATCAATCAACCAGCGCGCGAAGCCAATTTGCAGCTCGGATCGTTTAGAGAAATCCAAAAATCGCGCGAATTGTTTGAATTCTGACTCACGTGAGTGACCGATGCGGATGCGGACAGCTGAAGTGAAATCTGACGCGTTGATAGAGCTGATAGGGTTAGACCCAAATGTCCCAACTGTTCAACCAAAGAGCGTCTGCAGAGAAAAGCTACCGTATCAGCGACAAATCAGCTTCTTTCTACAAATTTCATTTCAGTCCCACAGCGTTTCGCAAACCAGATGTTCGCTCATCATTACAGTATCCCTACTCAAACCACACACGACGTAATTCAATTTTTGATCGCCAGCGCGCACTATAAATCACGGGACTACAGTAACACACAGAGGCCACCGCTGTGAAAGCACACGTTCTGCAGCTTTATAAAGCAGATTAGCGCGCGCGCTCCTATGCCAACCTGACGCGCGCGCATCTAAGCAGATTTGTAAACCATCCTATCTAAACAACTTTTTTGCACCGTGCGAACCAGAAAATCAAACGTGCAGACCTATTTTCCGTTCTTTCTGTGAAACGACAAAGCCGCCGATTTGAGGAATTCGAGATTGGAGGCGGCGAATTCTGTCCAAATGTCGCGCAAACGTTTCATCGCGAGAGGTGAACACACAACATCCTCCTCAAGTGCTCGGCGACCTTTGAGGTGACGACAGGCGAGGGCGAGGAAGTGTGCACCGCTCTGACGGAAAATCAAACAGAGCCGCTGAAGACGAGGATTCCCTAAAATTCAATTGTATTTTATTCAAAAATTGCTAAACAAACACTCGCCGTTTGTTAGGTTCGCAAATTCGGTTACTTGGCCGCGCGCGGTTTGCTCAGGACAACGAGCGTCGACGAAACAAACTGATTTGGGGTGTTTTTCCGGAAAGGTAATTGGATAAATATTTGATTGCGAAAGTCGGTTTGAGAAGAAAGCGAATTTCCTGATCAACACACTCGAATCGCGGACGAAATTCCCATGGCTGCTGATTTCTGAGCCATATCGCACTGAATCACGTCCCGTTGATTCACTATTATGGCGAATGATTTTCACGTTGTATTCAATGCAACAATTTGAAAGTATAATTCATTCTCGGAGCTGCGGTGTGCCGCACTGGCTATGTAGATGGATAGAACGATTGGTAATGACTCGAATGAATGATTCCCGCTCAGCAATTGTCATCGTAGCAGCTCCTTCGCGACAATGATGTTCCAGATCGGTCGACTAAACACGAAATTGAAATAGAGTTGATGCATTAAAGCGGCTCACCAGCTCGCAGTGTGCTTGCAACACTACCAACGAACCAACGAAGACGACGTTTTTCATTAGCAATCAGGATACATTGAACAGCCGAAATCAGAGAATTTGCCTAAAAATACGCGAATCACCACAGATTACCTCAGCATTCAGGTTCGCTTTCCCCTTCTCGAGTTCCTCTTCGGCGACCGCTTTGGAGACGGCGGAGCTGCCGCTCAATCCCAGTGTGGTCACGCGGACGAGATCTAGGGTGGAGATCACTTGGCATGACATCTGGAAAGCATTTTCAACCCGTAAATTCATGTAACGAAAGTCGATAACAACGAGATAATCGCGGCGTGCAGGAATTTGACCGAAAACAACGGTGAAACGTTGCACCTAACGGTCACTACCCTGAATTGTTTCAATCAAGGTACGGTACATTGGCAATTCAGGCAAATGTTGCCTGAATTGCAGGTTCCCTGCTTCCGATCCGCAGTGACGATTGGCGGCGATTGCGATCAGTCGATTGTTTGCCACCGCTCCGGTGAAGTTGCATCTGCCTTCTGCTCCGCAATGCAGTTCGTTGTCAACGCTCTCGTCAAGGTGAAGAACGCCAAGGCGACTCTTCACATCCCTCTCTTCCCCGTCACCACTGCTGATGGCAGGAGCCTCTTTGCGCTGATGCCGGTATGTGTGCGCTGCTGCGTTCATGTTTTAAATTTCTTTGGCTTTCAGGATTCCGATCCAACTCATCAGAGCGGGGATTCTGCGCCCTACTATAGCGCCGCTTCTCAACTCATCTCGTCTGCTCCATCTTCTCCTCTGCCAGCTGCTCCGTCATCTGATGTTGAACATTCCATCGATAGAGAATGGAGCTCTCATGGACCTGGCGATGGCGAAGACCAGCGCTATGAAGTCCTATCTCGTCCAAGACTGCATCGAAGGAGCACAAGTCGAAGTCCAAGACTGCATCGAAGGAGCACAAGTCGAAGTCCAAGACTGTATCGAATGCCACGAAGGAGTCACACAAGTCGACCTCGAAGAACAAGGAAATTTCTTCTAAGGTGAGCTTGAAAGTTAAACTCAATCGTTACATCATTTAATTTTCTTTCAGGATGGAAACGTCCACAATTCTTCTTCTTGGGAGGCTGGTAGCTCAGCGGATGAGAATTCTCGACAGATGGAGCCTCGCTCGTATTCTTCCTTCCACGAAGCAGCGAACGCAACGATGGAGACTCAGAAATCGATCGCATCGAAGGCGAAGACTGCTTCGAACGCAACGATGGAGTCTCACAAGACCACCACGACTGACAAGAATGTTTCCTGGAAGGTAAGCACGAAACGCAAACCCAACCGTTGCATAACTGAACCTTCTTTCAGGATGATTTTGACGGAAACCCTTTCGCTTCAAAGTCTTCTCAACAGGGAGAGCTTTGCTCCATTTCTTCGTCCTTGGCAGCAGATGAAGCTTCCAAGACTTCTTCGAAGGCTTTACCGAAACCGACCTTGCCCATCCATCTTATTAGCTCACGTCCTTGTTCAAGCAACAGCGCTGCTGCCAGCAAGCATTTTCTTTTTGGAATGGTAATTTGTCAATTAATCGTTAGTTTATTTTATATTTGTTTTTGTAGGTGCCTCCACGTGCTAAGCCTGTTGCTGTGAAGAAGATGGCCGACGTCAACGTGCTTCTCCTGGGCGAAAGTGGATCTGGAAAGTCGACGTGGATCAATTCTATCCTCAACTACCTCGGTCGCAAATCCTTCGATGATGCACTCAACAGGAAGAAACTCTTCACGCCCTACAAGACCATCATGGACCATGGCAAAAGGAAGCTTCTTGTGGACTACGAAACCTCGAAGAGCCATTACAAGCCGCGTTCCTATGCTTTCCAACGAAATGGCCATGTCTACCACTTTGTCGATGGCCCCAGCGTCTCTACATCGTTTGGACCTTTGAAGGATCGCCGAAACATGGATCAGCTGCTCCAGGTCTTTGCTTCATTCGACCACGTCAACGCAATCTGCTTCCTCATCGAAGCCGGCAGTCAGCAGCTTAGCGATGCCTTCCGCTTCTGCTTCATGGATTTGCTGACCGTCCTTCCTCCTGCGGCGATGAATAATGTCTTCTTCTGCTTCACCAAGTCCGCCGCTACTGGATTTCTGACCGGAAACGCCGTCATCCGCTTGAACGAGTTGCTGACCGAATACCGCGCAAACGGTTACCTGGACTCGCATTTCCAGGTCCATATGGAGCATTTCATGGACAACGAGTTGCTCGAGCATTTGGCTCTGACGCACGTTGCTTCCGCCAAATGTCTTCAGAATTGGGACATTTCTTGCGCCATGACGAAGGAATTTCTCGATGAAATCGCGGAACTGAAGCCTATGGATTCCAAGGAGGTCCGTCGCAACTTTACGGCACATCGTCTTCTTCGTGAGTTTCTTTCGCATTATCGCTCAGCGCGCCACCAAACGCGAACTGCTCGCAGCGTTCTTGAAAAGATTGAGCCCTGCGCGTCCGCGAAGCTTTTCGAGGCCTCGCAAGAGACTGTAGCACCTCATCTGGTGTGCACTAGCCGCAAATGCAGCAGAGTTTATCCGATCGCTGGCGGCGGCGTTGCTCGCGTTTATGCGGCGACGTGTCACAATCCTTGTCGCCACAAGACTGTCGCGGATTGCGCGGCTAAGGTGCGCACGCGATTGGATCTTTGCCGTGGATGTGGCTGCGATTGGAAGCTTCATGCAGATACTGATAAGAAGGTCACTGTGCGCCAATTGGGCCTCGGAGACCTGCGTGCTGCTGAACTCCGCCTTGCGACCGCCAAGAATGTGGAAGGCGGCTTCTTGGACATCTGCCTCTCTCTTGTCCGCATGTTTTACGGACGCAGCTGCTGCCCGATCAACTACGCGTTCGGAGATTACTTGATGGCCGCTTCTGTGGCAAATGCCGAAATTGTGAAACTCTCCAGTGCTGTGGCCGAGTGGGACCTCCTGAAGAAAGTGCTACAGTTCTACGAAGCGGAGTGCCTCAAGGACAACGTTTCGACATCTCCGCTCAACGACTTTGGATGGCTGCAGGAGCGCTTCGATTGGTTGCAGCAGCACAACGTCGACATTGGCATTGTCGCGTTCTTCTTGGGCATGAAGGTGGACATCACCAGTCGCCATGTGAAGACCTCCTGCTAGAAGCTGGCGCCGTGTACATAGTATGTTTTTGATTTTGTTTATTTGTTATTGTTTCTAATAAAGTTTAAAGTTGATGTTTTCTTTCTTTTGCCAAGGCTTTCTTCCTTCTCTATTTGTTCTTGTGATTGAGGAATTTTTTAGACGATCGTGACAGAAATCCGCACGTTTGACACAAATTCCGGTGGTATGGAATCGTCTGGAAAATGGCCTTTTTGACTTAGAGGACCAGATTATCCTACTGATTGACAGGAAGCATCTGCGCGGCTATTTCGGGTAAAACAACTAAGATACTGAGAACTACAGTGCAGCAAAAATCCGGATTACGACGGAATCGCGAGTGGAAATCACGATTTGCTCACACAGATCAAGAACTGACAGAAATTGCCGGGAGACTGAACCTGAGACGGAGATTCTCAAATGGAGAAAAACAATTTGTTTATGTTTGTGGAAATTTCAACTCGGTCGATTTCGTCGTCGAGGAGTGAAAACACGCATTTTCACCCGAAATTTCTTCCACGATATTATGCAAACGAGTGTTTCGTCACCGCGCTCAGTTGCTGGCGCCCCGTCAGAGATTTCACGTCTTCGTGTTTGAGATCCTCGAATACCAAAGTGGCGTACGAGTCGGGAATCAGACCGGTGGGAACGCCCCACACCAGACCGCCGTTACCGATGATCTCATCGCCTAAACAAACAAACAGTCGGGCTCAGGATGGAATTCTAGTCTACCTGCCGACCACATGCTCATGATAACGTCCGCTTCTCTCGTGTCGTCTTCGTTGAGTCGTTTCAGGAAAAACGAATAGTCTCGCCGCTCTCCGCACTCGTCGTACTCCGTCGCCGTTTGGCACGTAACCGCGCTGTCCGAGGCGCACGCATCGCCAGACCAGAAGCCGAACTAAAAGCAACTTTGCAGGGCCGTCCATGCCGACTCTTGGATCACCTTGAGCGAACAAGCAGGGACAATCTGGGCGATTTCGTTCGTGCACGAACAGAGACCGCGATTCGCCCCTGCGATGCCAAGAAAAGTGTCGATTCTGGCATTCAGGGGCTCTCCCAGACTACAGTAATCCTCGTTCCCCAGGTAGACGCTTCCTCCCTTCACTGCCTGACGCGCCAACGTCACTCCCATCGAGTGCGCGATGACGTCAACTTTGTCCGCGCCGCTGTAATCCATAACGGCCGCGATGAAGCGGCGGATCCGCTGCAGATGCGCGCAGCTGTGCTGTCTGGAACGGGAAATGACCGAAAGTTCCACAATCTCGCCTACCTTAGGCCTGCATTCGCCAAATTACGGTCGCCCCAGGTCAGCGCGTACAGTTCTGCCGACGTGTAGCCCTTTTTAAGGAAATATTCGATGGGGAGCGTCCAGCCCGCACTGAAGAGGCCGTTTCCGTTGTCCAGCGCGCCGTCCGAGTTGCCGTGGATGAAGATCACCGGCTCTTCTCTGACCTAAAATCGCAATTCCACCAGACTCTTTTCAAAGTGGCCTACTTTTTGGTTGGAAAACAGTTTCCCACCAAAACTACCGTTCATACCGTACTCCAGGCTTGTCAGTCCGCTGTAGTCATCACTAAAAATGGTATTTAGGGCCAAAAATCTTCATTTTAATTCACTTTGACGCTAAAAATCGGACAAAATCCTGAGTGAAAGGTCCTGTGAGGGCGGAAGCGGCAGCGATGCAAGCAGAATAGATTAGCACCGTAATCCGACACATGTTTGAAGACTGGAATGACCAAAGGATCCACGAAACGTCCTTATATACCGTGTTCCCAACGTGTAGGCTGGTAAGGGAAACTCCGCCCTCCTACGAGCTAAACGCGCGCTTTCGGTCAGCCGACGTCAGAACTCGACTACAAAACGCGCGCTGAACCTCCGGCGATTGCCAACGAGAGCAAAACACACGCGCGACGGCGGCTCCAACTGGATGGAAATTGGCATTTCGAAAATGCCATTTTGTGGCATGTCAACAGCACGGAGGTTAATCAAATCAAATCAGACGAAGAGGACGTTTAATCAGAAAGTGCCTCTGAGCTATTCTGTGATAGTCATGGGTGGAATAACCAAAACACACTCGCCAGTCTTTCGATTTTGCCGGAAATCCGTCCAAAAATTCGTTCTCCAAATCTTCTTGTGCAACCAGGAAAACCGCGCGTTGAATTACGCGACGAAGATAATGTTGAAACTGTCGCAATCATCCTTTCCACTTGAGCTCGCGTTTTACAGCTTGTGAACCGTGTGCATCCCTGCAGCGCGCTTTGCAACGACGTAGTTTCCGGACGGAAGTGATGCGGGGTGAGTTGCAGCCATGAGAACACGCAGAGTGACAAAAGCTCCTCCGTCGCCTACTCAATCGCGTTTGTTCAAAACACAACTCGCGACTCGCACGCCCCGGCGCTTTCTCAACACTTAAGGCAAATTCACTTATCTGGGAATGTGAAGGAGAAAGCGTAAAATCTAAATTTAACTGTGTCATATGGGAGATGTGACGTCATTTGGCGTAAACCATGCACTGATTGCAAGATATGAAGCTCATTACGGAGAAAACTCTTTAATTAGACGCCGAGTATGTAGAACTCAATAACATGGCAATCATACTAGCCGAGAAAACAGAAAACGGTGCACTCCCGGCTGATATTTAGCGCGACATTCCACGTCGTCTCCTGGCCAATTTTGGTCACTGATTTTGTAAGCAAATTCTGATTCCTTTCGCGCTGTCCGACCGGATTTGATGAATGATTCCCGCTCAGCAATTGTCATCGTAGCAGCTCCTTCGCGACAATGATGTTCCAGATCGGTCGACTAAACACGAAATTGAAATAGAGTTGAAGCATGGAAGCGGCTCACCAGCTCGCAGTTGGAACACTTCCAACGAAGACGACGTTTTTCATTGACAATCAGGCTACACAATCAGCTGAAATCAGAGAATTTGCCTAAAAATACGCGATTCACCACAGATTACCTCAGCATTGGCGTCTTAAGCTTCGCTTTCCCCTTCTCGAGTTCCTCTTCGGCGACCGCTCGATGCTTTGGATATGGCGGAGCTGCCGCTCATTCCCAGTGTGACCACGCGGACGAGATGTCGGGTGGAGATCACTTGGCATGACATCTGGAAAGCATTTTCAACCCGTAAATTCATGTAAAGAAAGTCGATGACAACGAGATAATCGCGGCGTGCAGGAATTTGACCGAAAACAACGGTGAAACGCTGCACCTAACGGTCACTACCCTGAATTGTCTCAATCAAGGTACGGTACATTGGCAATTCAGGCAACGGTTGCCTGAATTTAAGTCCCGGCTGCTTCCGATCCGCAGTGACGATTGGCGGCGATTGCGATCAGTCGATTGTTTGCCACCGCTCCGGTGAAGTTGCATCTGCCTTCTGCTCCGCAATGCAGTACGTCATCAACGCTCTCGTCAAGGTGAAGAACGCCAACGCGACTCTTCACATCCCTCTCTTCCCCGTCACCACTGCTGATGGCAGGAGCCTCTTTGCGCTGATGCCGGTATGTGTGCGCTGCTGCGTTCATGTTTTAAATTTCTTTGGCTTTCAGGATTCCGATCCAACTCATCAGAGCGGGGATTCTGCGCCCTACTATAGCGCCGCTTCTCAACTCATCTCGTCTGCTCCATCTTCTCCTCTGCCAGCTGCTCCGTCATCTGATGTTGAGTATTCCATCGATAGAGAATGGAGCTCTCATGGCCATGGCGATGGCGATGACCAAGATTTGAAGACCTACTCGTCCAAGACTGCATCGAAGGAGCACAAGTCGAAGGAGCACAAGTCGAAGTCCAAGAATGCATCGAAGGAGCACAAGTCGAAGTCCAAGACTGCATCGAAGGAGCACAAGTCGAAGTCCAAGACTGCATCGAATGCATCGAAGGAGTCACACAAGTCGACCTCGAAGAACAAGGAAATTTCTTCTAAGGTGAGCTTGAAAGTTAAACTCAATCGTTACATCATTTAATTTTCTTTCAGGATGAAAACGTCCACAATTCTTCTTCTTGGGAGGCTGGAAGCTCAGCGGATGAGAATTCTCGACAGATGGAGCCTCGCTCGTATACGTCCTTCCACGAAGCAGCGAACGCAACGATGGAGACTCAGAAATCGATCGTATCGAAGGCGAAGACTGCTTCGAACGCAACGATGGAGTCTCACAAGACCACCACGACTGACAAGAATGTTTCCTGGAAGGTAAGCACGAAACGCAAACCCAACCGTTGCATAACTGAACCTTCTTTCAGGATGATTTTGAAGGAAACCTTTTCGCTTCAAAGTCTTCTCAACAGGGAGAGCTTTGCTCCATTTCTTCGTCCTTGGCAGCAGATGAAGCTTCCAAGACTTCTTCGAAGGCTTTACCGAAACAGACCTTGCCCATCCATCTTATTAGCTCACGCCCTTGTTCAAGCAACAGCGCTGCTGCCAGCAAGCATTTTCTTTTTGGAATGGTAATTTGTCAATTAATCGTTAGTTTATGTTATATTTGTTTTTGTAGGTGCCTCCACGTGCTAAGCTTGTTGCTGTGAAGAAGATGGCCGACGTCAACGTGCTTCTCCTGGGCGAAAGTGGATCTGGAAAGTCGACGTGGATCAATTCTATCCTCAACTACCTCGGTCGCAAATCCTTCGATGATGCACTCAACAGGAAGAAACTCTTCACGCCCTACAAGACCATCATGGACCATGGCAAAAGGAAGCTTCTTGTGGACTATGAAACCTCGAAGAGCCATTACAAGCCGCGTTCCTATGCTTTCCAACGAAATGGTCATGTCTACCACTTTGTCGATGGCCCCAGCGTCTCTACATCGTTTGGACCTTTGAAGGATCGCCGAAACATGGATCAGCTGCTCCAGGTCTTTGCTTCGTTCGACCACGTCAACGCAATCTGCTTCCTCATCGAAGCCGGCAGTCAGCAGCTTAGCGATGCCTTCCGCTTCTGCCTCATGGATTTGCTGACCGTCCTTCCTCCTGCGGCGATGAATAATGTATTCTTCTGCTTCACCAAGTCCGCCGCTACTGGATTTCTGACTGGAAACGCCGTCATCTGCCTGAACGAACTGCTGACCGAGTACCGCGCAAAAGGCTATCTGGACTCGCATTTCCAGGTCCATATGGAGCATTTCATGGACAACGAGTTGCTCGAGCATTTGGCTCTGACGCACGTTGCTTCCGCCAAATGTCTTCAGAATTGGGACATTTCTTGCGCCATGACGAAGGAATTTCTCGATGAAATCGCGGAACTGAAGCCTATGGATTCCAAGGAGGTCCGTCGCAACTTTACGGCACATCGTCTTCTTCGTGAGTTTCTTTCGCATTATCGCTCAGCGCGCCACCAAACGCGAACTGCTCGCAGCGTTCTTGAAAAGATTGAGTCCTGCGCGTCCGCGAGGCTTTTCGAGGCCTCGCAAGAGATTGTAGCACCTCATCTGGTGTGCACTAGCCGCAAATGCAGCAGAGTTTATCCGATCGCTGGCGGCGGCGTTGCTCGCGTTTATGCGGCGACGTGTCACAATCCTTGTCGCCACAAGACTGTCGCGGATTGCGCGGCTAAGGTGCGCACGCGATTGGATCTTTGCCGTGGATGTGGCTGCGATTGGAAGTTTCATGCAGATACTGATAAGAATGTCACTGTGCGCCAATTGGGCCTCGGAGACCTGCGTGCTGCTGAACGCCGCCTTGCGATCGCCAAGAATGTGGAAGGCGGCTTCTTGGATATCTGCCTCTCTCTTGTCCGCATGTTTTACGGACGCAGCTGCTGCCCGATCAACTACGCGTTCGGAGATTACTTGATGGCCGCTTCTGTGGCAAATGCCGAAATTGTGAAACTCTCCAGTGCTGTGGCCGAGTGGGACCTCCTGAAGAAAGTGCTACAGTTCTACGAAGCGGAGCGCCTCAAGGACAACGTTCCGACATCTCCGCTCAACGACTTTGGATGGCTGCAGGAGCGCTTTGATTGGTTGCAGCAGCACAACGTCGACATTGGCATTGTCGCGTTCTTCTTGGGCATGAAGGTGGACATCACCAGTCGCCATGTGAAGACCTCCTGCTAGAAGCTGGCGCCGTGTACATAGTATGTTTTTGTTTATTTATTATTGTTTCTAATAAAGTTTAAAGTTGATGTTTTCTTTCTTTTGCCAAGGCTTTCATTTCATCCTGTTCTACCTGTTCTTGTACTTGAGATTGTGGAATTTTTGAGGAAAAATTTGGTTCTCTCTATCTCAAGTGCAACTGAAAGTTACAACCTTGTTTTCCTGGCTGATCTCCTGGTCATTTCCTTTTCTACGCGCCCTCTGCCGGGCTGAATGAGTTGGATTGGATAATCAGTTTTCGTGCTGATTTTCGTGCTGAAAATGAATTTCACAAACGGGAAAACATCCCGAAAACAGGATTCTACGAAGGCGCTTGATGGGCCGCACACGCCTCCTGCTATTACTTGAGACCCAAGTAAGAAGCTCCGCTCCTTCTACTCCAACTCCACTCAACTCACCACTACTCGCTCTGCATCACATGTCTTGTGTTTGATGTCTGACTTCCGTGCATGTCTTTTCCCTCTTTTTGTCCGTTCAGTAGGTTGACGTTGGTGATTCCGGATGGCTTTACGAACATTCATACTGCTGGTAAGCGTCTATTTAGTCTGTATTGTCACTCTTTGAATTAGGTCATTCTGTGTGCTCTGGACGTGTTCCTGGATGCTGCTCCGCTTCCTCGCGACGACAAGGTGATATTCGTTGATTTCCATGTGGAAAGAGTCATTATTTCCAGCGGCTCTTTGCGCCTTCTCTTCATTCGTTCAAGTTTTCTGGTCCCATGAAAATCTATCAACCCGATTTCAATGAAATCTTGAAGATAACCGAAGATGATCCCATGGTAAGTCATTTCTGAGATTGGATATCACGACATTGTTGTTTATACGTAGCTTCTGTTTCGTGATGAATCTGATTAATGGAAATTCTGTTTCTGCAAAATAAATTTTTCTGCAAATCTCACGTAGATTTTCAATTTCTGAAATAGGATATCACGACATTACCGTGGTACGTGTCAGTTGCTTCCAAACACAATTCCTATTCGCCGTTCGCGTTGTGGCGGTGTAGGATATCAGGTATACGGTATCTACCATACCTGTCGTGCCAGGAGCCAAGCGAAGCGATGCGGCTCCCACAACGCACTGGATGCGACCTCACGCATCGCTATGGTAATTCTATATATGTGCGGCTCGTCCCCGAAATGTCGTGTAGTGCAATCCCAATAAACGGTTGTTCTCTACTACGGTCATCCCTTCTCCCGGCCACGCATCGATAAGGAAGAACTCATCCGCTACACACCGCTTGCAAGGTTCCGTACTTTCCTCGTTTGTATTTTTATCGTGTTGGTTTCGATTGCTAACAGTCGAAAATGAGGCGGTGCCGACACGAATTTTGACTGCGCGCTAAAACGGCATTGCGAATCGAACGTTTCGCTGAATAGTATATTTTTGTGCGTTTGGTTGGTTAACGTGTAACTAGGGCGTACTGGCGAAATGTTTCATTTTTCCTGTAATTTCAGAAGCCTAACATGTCCGGCTGCGCAGGAGTCGAACCGAAGATTAGCAAAAAGTAAGTCATGTTTTTATCTGTCCTCAGGAATTCTCTCGGGACTGCCAGCCGCATAGCGACTCTGTCGAGACCACAGTTGCCGCTGGCAACTGCAGGTTCGCACCGGTTGCTTAGTCGGTTAGCAATTTTCTTATCGGAAGGCGAAAATGTGAAACAACGGTTGACTTATTTTAGTTTGTCGAAGGGCCGTGTTAGGATCGAGAGGAAGGCCGATCCTTCGGATGCTGCTGAGTACATCAGCATGCGCAATGAGATGGTCGAAACTCGTCGGACCAATGGAGAAAATCCATTTCCTCACAAATTTGAGGTCTCCATTTCTCTGACCGAGTTCATCCAAAAGTATGGAGAGGTCATTGAAGTCGACAAGGTTTTGGAGGACACTGTCAGCGTTGCAGGTTGTATTCACATACTTGAAATGATTCTAATTTGCTTGAGTTTAGGACGAATCTTCTCCAAGCGCGAATCTGGCAGCAAGTTGATCTTCTACGATTTGTGTGGCGAAGGACAACGTCTGCAGATTCTCGCCAATGCCACCTACCATAAAGGCAGCATGCAGTTTGCTGGCCTGCATGATCGTATCAAGCGTGGAGATATTGTTGGATTCCGTGGCCATCCTGCTCGCTCTAAGCGCGGTGAACTGAGCATCATTCCTACCGAAGTCGAGCTCTTAACTCCGTGCATGCATATGCTGCCAACCACTCACTTTGGTCTTAAAAATCAAGAGACAAGGTAAGGCTTTTTACATCAAAATCTTATTATATTTCTTTTATAGATACCGAATGCGCTACTTGGATCTCATAATGAACACTGATGTGAAGAACACCTTCATCACTCGAGCTCGTATCATCACTTTCCTCCGTCGTTATTTGGACGACCTCGGATTCCTTGAGGTCGAAACTCCAATCATGAACCAGATTGCTGGTGGTGCCACCGCGAAGCCATTCGTAACACACCACAATGACCTCAACCAAGACTTGTTCCTGCGCGTTGCTCCAGAACTCTGCCTGAAGATGCTCGTGGTCGGTGGTCTTGATCGCGTGTACGAGATCGGACGTCAGTTCCGGAACGAAGGAATCGACCTCACCCACAACCCTGAATTCACCACTTGCGAGTTCTACATGGCTTACGCCGACTACAGCGATTTGATGAAGATCACTGAAGACCTGGTGTCAAAGATGGTACACTCCATTCATGGAACCTACAAGATCCCATATCATCCCAACGGAGTTGGGAAAGAACCGAAGTACGAAATCGACTTCACACCTCCATTCAAGCGTGTGAACATGATCGAGGGACTGGAAGAAGCCCTCAAAGTCAAACTTCCTGATGCTGACAAGCTGCACACCGCTGGTAAGTCTAGATTATTTTTTGGTTGTAAAATAAGAATTTGCTTGTAGAGGCACGCGATTTCCTTGACAAACTTGCTGCCAAGCACAAAGTAGATTGCTCTGCTCCTCGTACTACTGCAAGACTCCTTGACAAACTTGTTGGGGAATACTTGGAAGAAACCTTCATCAATCCCACTTACCTTGTTGGTCATCCCCAAATTATGTCTCCTTTGGCCAAGTGGCATCGAAGCGTCCCCGGTCTTACTGAGCGTTTTGAACTTTTCGCTGCCAAGAGAGAGATTGCCAATGCCTACACGGAATTGAACGACCCAATTACTCAGCGTGAACGTTTCGCTCAACAAGCCAAAGATAAGGATGCAGGAGATGACGAAGCTCAACTTATTGACGAGAACTTCTGCACTGCTCTTGAATACGGTTTGCCTCCTACTGCTGGATGGGGAATGGGTATTGATCGTCTGACTATGCTGCTCACTGACAGCTACAATATGAAGGTAAATTAAGATTTCTATTCGTCCAAAACCAAAAAAATATGCATTTCAGGACGTAATTTTATTCCCAGCCTTGCGGCCAGAAGAGCAAAAGGGCCCAGCCCCAGTCGACGAAGAAACCCAAGCCTGATTTCATTGTTAATCTGTTTTGCCATGTCTTGCTGTTTTTTATTGTTGATTTTTTTGATAATTAAAGACGGTTGAATTGTCTTCTGATTTTTAACTTCAAGTTAAGTTTGGATGTTCTCCATAGCGACATCGCCTCCAACTTTATGCATATTTTATATTCTGTTGTGACGCTCACGCTCACAACTCCGAACCATCGACAAATAGGAGGATTCAAAAGAATCATTGGGTCTCGTAACGACATTGATGTGTGACGATACAAACAATGGTGCGACGTGTGGTGAACTGCGTGTCAACTGCGTGTGAAACTGAAGACAACCGAATTGGACTCAAGCGACGCTGCTCGTGTGATCTTCCATCAAGCTTATACTAGGCAAACGCGCCTCAGATTGTGATACCGAAGACTTGAAGCGTGACAACTTCGCTCAAGCAATACAATCGATCTCAAGCCACTGCTGCACTACTTGTGCAACCTTATCTCATTTCGTGCAAAACTCTACGTGTTTTATTTGTGGTTGAATAAACCAATTTGGCGGTTAACTGTATATTGCGAGCCATTCAAGTCCCGTGTGGCATCCTCCTGCAAAAGAGGACAAGGCGAGCCTGCGTCTCTACATGGTGCATCGGCTAAACTGCAAATACGAATCAAACAACCGGAACTGAAGTCAAGGCGAAGAAATCAGAAACAATGCTATCAAGCCAACGAGGATTCCCGCCAAATGACCGACAAATGACGCGTTTGGGGTAATCAACTTAATTTCAAAAATAGATTACTTGCAAAACAGAATCGCGTTTACCTGAATGAGAACCAATTCCGCCCAACACACGTATTTCCCAGGGATCGGGATCTGCCCAAAGAGGTAGCCTTTCTCCTCTGGATACATCGTATTTACGACAACTTTCAGCGCGAACAGAACTCCTAAACATAGAGATTAAAGATTTGACGAAAAGTTAACAAAAGTTGGTTCCGCCCTTGTAGTACGGTGGAGCGAAGAAGATCTGCCCAAGCGTCTCGCCAGGTTTCAAGCCTTTGGCTAGAGCATCAACGACAGCTTTCGGGAGATCTCGTCGGAGCGTTGTTGAGGCGGCGTTGTTGACATAAAAGTCCATCTCGTGCCGCTCAATCGTGTTGTTTGTCACAATGGTGAAAAACTCGGCGACTTCATGATGACTCCACAACCAATGGAAGTCCCTCGGATTGTCGCGGAACATCATGAGGTAGCGAGTCCACTGCCGGAAGCTGATTAATTCGCGGCTCTTTCGCACCTTGACTTCTTCTCCTTCGTTGTCCCCGTCCGCTCCAAGGTTGTTCTCAGAATCGAAGATTCGTTTCGGTACGCCTTCAACAAAAACGTCTTGACTCAACTGCTTCGGAGTCGGATCGAAAATTGGTGCGTCGACTGGCTGCTGATGAAGAACTGCTTGATCTCTCAGAAGTTCCATGTTTTCGTCGTTGTCAACGAAAATCTGATTGTCGCCTTCTTCTTCGTCAGCAACTACCAAGTCATCTAACAATCTTTCGTCGTCCTCTTCCACTGGCTGGAGATCGAGATCTTCACCTGCGTCGATGTAAGTTCGATCATCTTCAGCAGCGAGGGTGTCGTTGTCAACGTTGTCATTTCCAAACCCTTCGAGTTGTTGTAGGTCGGCTGCTTCGGCGTCCAAGAGACCTCCGGTAATAAGATCGACTTCGGGATCGTCATCTTCTCCATTAAAGACGCTTACACCTTGATTTTCTGCGTCAACTTGGTTAGGCTCTTGAAAGGGCTGGTCGCCTTGTTGCTGCTGAGCTTCGTTTGCCTTGTCGACTGGCACTTCTTCCTCTGTCGCAGCAAACGGAATTCCCCAACTGTATCCCTGATGACCTAAATGCAAAGTTGGAGGAATTGCTTGTTTTTAAACAGATTACCGTAGGGATTGATCATCGGAAACATTACGGGGAAAATAAGAGATGATACTCCCTTGATGTTGACGATTCGGTCGTCTCTCCTGAACAGGCGCAGTCCCGGTACGTGTGGGGGCTCCACATCCTCAGTTGAGGCCCAGATCAGAGCAATCTGCTCGCTTTTCGGCACCTCTGTCCGATGGAGATGAACATCTTGGTCCAGAATGCCAGCGAGTTCTGCTTGGCGATTAGACAGAATAGTCATTTGGAAGCGCTTGATCTGAAAACAATGTTTTTGAGTACAACTACGCCTATCAGTGACGACGACGCCTATCAGTGACGACGACGCCTATCCGTGACGACGACGCCTATCAGTGACGACGACGCCTATCCGTGACGACGACGCCTATCAGTGACGACGACGCAACTAAGAATAAATTTAAAAGATTACCTCTTTGCCGAGAGCCGCGGCCTTTTCGGTTTCCTTTTCGTAGACTTCACTGGCAAAGTTGTATGACTTGGCCATCGCGTTCTTGCTCAGCAGCAGCTTGTGGAGGTGAGCGACAACTCTCCCACGAAGCGGTTCGTCTTTCTTTTTGCAAGGAACTGCTTGTTGACGGTAATCGATAGCTTCGTCAATCTTTAGAGCGTAGTATTGCCCGAAAGCGGGTTGCGGATGTTTCGTTGCGCGTCAAGTCGCTGACTGCGAAGGAGGTCATGTTGTTCAACTTGCACACCTTTTCTCCCCGTGGCAGCGTAGTATCCTGTTCAGTTGAGATCGAGCCGACGGCAAAGTGGGAATTGAGAAGTCGATCGTTTTGCAACACCCATCGTCCATCGGGCACGTCCGGATCGCAATGGTGGATGAACGAAGCTGGTGGACAATCCATATATCTTTCAAACTGTTTCTAAAATCTGCTATTCATGTTATTTCATTTCAGATATGGTCAAACATTCTAGCAAGAAGGGTGATAAGTGAGAATCCGCTGATTCCGATGGGAAAGTGTTCAATATCAGAACCGGCGGCAGACAACCTGTGATTGAGGTCAATTTGGACGGCCGACGGACACGAGCCCTGGTTGGGTCAGGAGCCAAGCGAAGCGATGCGGCTCCCACCAACGCACTGGATGCGACCTCACGCATCGCTATGGTAATTCTATATATGTGCGGCTCGTCCCCGAAATGTCGTGTAGTGCAATCCCAATAAACGGTTGTTCTCTACTACGGTCATCCCTTCTCCCGGCCACGCATCGATAAGGAAGAACTCATCCGCTACAGCGTTCTTCACCAGCTCAACGCTGTTGCCATCGAGTTCAACTCGCACTTCCTTCCTGAACAACAACGCGCGTTGAGTCATGCGAGATGAGCTTGGCTGGAAACAAGTCGCAAAGTTTCCAAGTCCGATGATGCGGATGCGCGTCAGCGTCCTTCCGTCGAGGAGTTTGCCAAGGTCGCAGACGAACGACGACGTCATTCCAGTCTGGTCCAAGTCTTGCTGGATCCTCCGGACGTTCGCGTCGATGTGGGCGAACTCGAGCATCTCTTCGAAAAGGTCATCTTCATCTAGAGAGCTGCTTCGGTCGAATAACCATCGGCAAAGAACCCTCTCTGCAAGTGTGAAACGTTGCAGTGACGTTCTCTCGATACGGTACATTGAGAGATCAGGCAAAATCCCTGAATTTCAGTCCCGGCTGCTTCCGATCCGCAGTGACGATTGGCGGCGACTGCGATCATTCGAATTGTTTGCCACCGCTCCGGTGAAGTTTCATCTGCCTTCTGCTCCACAATCAACACGATGCCCGCAACATCGTCCACCACCGACCAGAACATGCTGCCATCTGCCATCCAGCCTCAGTCAGAGGACATTGCACGCGCCGGTGCTTATCCCGGAACAACGCGTGCACCAATGACTGAGGCGGAAATGGACGCTTTCTGCCGCCTCGAAAATGGTGAGCAGCCCGCCCTCCCCGCGACCTCGCAAACCACCTTCGTCTGCGACGATTGCGGCAAGGCTTACGCGAGCAAGGATAGCCTGGTCCGCCACCGCAATGCAAAGCATGGCGATGGTCATGTCTTTGGATGCCAATAGCCAGCGTGCCAGTTTGTGTACTTCGTGTACCACCCGGACTTGGTGGAGCATCATCGGGAGGTCCACGGCATCCAGCCGCCGAAGGAATACGGTAACATTTTTTACTTTTTCGGCTCTTTTTCAACTTTTCTTGTTTAGGAAAGCGCCCCCGCACTCCCAAGATGGAAATTGACGCGCGAAAACGCGAGTTGTGCGCCCGCTGTGGCCGCCATCTCCCGCTCGGCACCAAAGAAGACCACGAAAAGGCCTGCGTGGACTTCCGGCGCAGACCGACGCGTGCACCGAAGCGTCCCATCGCTGCCGCCCCGCAGGAGCCGCCCGCGAAGAAGCGCCGCATCCCCGCCGACGTGCCTTCAACGTCCCGCGCGCCTGCTCCTCGAGTCCAGTGGCGTATCGTCCCGGAAGAACGCCGCAGAATGTTCGCCCGGATTTGCGTTTCCACGCGGCCACGGTCTACCGCGTGCACCGGGAGCGTACGCGCCGCCTTCCTGCTCTCCAAACCAAGCAGCCTCCCGGTGGAGACCGTAGATGAGCGCTATCCGTTTGTTTTTCCTGTTTCTTTGTACATATTTTGTAAATAAAACTTTTTCTTCTTTTCCCGTTTGTTTCCTACTTGATCTCTTTTGTCCTCATTTCGCGTTTATTTTCGGCTTGTTCGGTACGCGTGGATTCGTGGATTTCACTGATGATTTATGATATTTTCAGAACCGCACAGAACCGCGGAAGTCGCGCGCGCGTTGGTGCAAACGATGAAGGAAACCAAGTGGCGACCGGCCAGGACCATCATGTTCTGCAACTGGGACGCGGAGGAGCACGGAATCATCGGATCCATCGAGTTCGCTGAGGAATTTGCGAATATTCTGAGTGATCGAACCGTCGTTTATCTCAATGTGGACAACATCCACTCGAATCAGTCTCTGTAAGCCTGTTTTCTGTCGAAATCCAATCAAAATCCATTTAAGTCATGCTTCTACTATCCCCACTCTCTATGAGATCATCTATGAGACCGCGAAAATGGTGGAGAGTCCAATCGAAGCTGATAGAGTGGCCGGAAGACAGTCGCTCTATGACAATTGGTATTCAAACGCGTCCGATTCTATTTAATTCACCGCATTCTCAGGATTCACCACTTCCCGAACACCAAATCCTACCTCCCGGACTCCCCGAACATCCCAATTCCTGGCGGAGGATCCGATCAAGCCGCGTTCATCAATTTCCTCGGCGTTTCTGTGGTCGACATCACCTACGCGAATGCGACCTGGAGCGAGTATCCCCTCTACCACACGCTCTACGAGACGCCTTTCGTCAACGAGCACCTCTTCGACATCAACAACCTCAGCGTTCACAGAGCTGTCGGGGAGTACTGGGCCCACTTGGCCAGGAAGTTCGCCGACTCCCCGATGCTTCCGCTGAATGGTACGCTGTCACGGTACCGAAATGCGTCACTTCATGGTTCTATGTTTCATTTTCCAGCGTTTAATCACCACGGCACTTGTTTCGAATATGTGTGTGGCTACCGGTTGTAAATGAACCGGTCGCTCTGGAGCTCATTTTGGCTTCGTACTGCGTGCAGGCTTAGGCCTAGGAGCTGCCGCAGGGTTGCCTAGTTAATTTGGGCGAGCGCAGCGAGCACAAATTCACTAGGCTCACAATACAAAGCGTAACAACACATATTCGAACTCCGTATGTCGATGAAGTTCCATAAAAGATCACGAAGCCGCGTGCGGCTCTTTGAGCTAGTCGTAGTGGACAACCACACCTGCCTTGAGGGTCACGCGTTGAAATGAGTATCGATGGACGCTAGTGACGGACATATTTGATTGTCGTATGCTGTGTTTCTACCTCGGTCTCGTCAGTTGAACTGTCGCGGGTCTTTGGTGTTGTATCGGTTATCGTAGGTCCTACAGATGGAGCTTGCAGCTAATTGCTTCTCTTCTATTTTAGTGGCGCATGTTTTGGAAACAAACAAATTTTAATTACCGCGATTCGCGAGGCGCCGCGCAATCATAACAAATAATAATTAGCATCTTGGAAAACACGCGTGAGAGCGACGCGTTTATCGTAGAAATTTGAGTGCCTCCGTTCTGATTCTTACTCTATTCGCCGCGTTCTCACTATGACACATTTGTTTGCTGGTTGGTTTCCGCGGAGTGCGCGAATTCGACGAAGAAGCAGCAAAAACAAAGCATTCTTCCTTGTTTGCGATCCGAAGTCGCGCGTTTTCTTTGGTTCTGGCGTTGAAGTTGAAGGTTCAATTTGATTTCACCCGATTGTGCAGTAACCCCAGAAATGCTCTACATCGATTCGGCAATTCAAGAGAACCAAAAGCAGAGAGGATATGCAGGCAACGCAGCTAATTTAGCAGTCACAATGCTTTGTGACTTGAGCTTTTTCTCGATTTCTAGAGTAATGCAAGTTGGGAACACGCAGCGAGCAGCAGCGCATGATGTAGTTTCTGCAGTTAAACTTTACCAAAGTTACGGTCGCGATGACGCTTTCTCTCGCCGATCATGTCGAAACTGCGACGAACTCGGTTGGCACAGACCCAGATAGGCCGCGTTGGGCTCCTGTACTCTGCGTCCTGGTTGTCACAGTGAAAAGCAAACGTCGTTAGCTTTGTCCATGGAGCGCACGCGAATAAAGGATTCCGACGAATTCCGGCTGTCAGCAAAGACAAAAACAAGCACCCAGATCTAATAAAATCCGCTATGCGGCACGGTGATGCCTGTTGGAGCCAATAACAGCGGACTGCAAGCGAATGTTGCAAATGCTCATTATCGCTTCCGCAGAGCGTTGTTGTCCTTCAGGTCCTTGTGGCAATCCCGTTGTTTTCCGTTTCAATCTCCACGGTACATTCATTAACAAGACACACCGGTCTGTCTGCTTGTGGTAAAGATCGCATTTTTGTATGCGACAATGTTTGCGAGATGAATTATAGGTCGGAAAGTGAATTATTGATAGGGCTCGGATGTCCGATTTGTGGAAAATTCGACGCCGCTAGCATCAAGACGCACGTAGATCACAAATTGCGTTGCGTAGAGGTCGTCAGCCATATCATAAATTATAGCTTGTCCTCCAATGAGCCGCGCGGGAGGCTTTACTGTGTTTGCAGAAGCGAACAGCGTGGTTTGCAGAAGCGAACAGCGTGGTTTGCAGCCTGCTTTCAGTGTTTTCCCAACTTCGCTGACAATCGAGCAACTGTCAAATCGTATTTGCCTCTTTGTTTCGCCAATTATCGAGGAATCCACGTGTGTGGGGGATTCTTTAAAGATTGAATGTTTTCCTCTGCCTAAGCGCCTCCAAATGCGCTCCTCAGCGATGGATGGTTTTTGGCGCTTTGAGGCGTGCGGAAGCGTTGAAATACGGTTCTCCGGCGAGTGCGCGGAACTCAATTAGAAGAACAAGAATCCGCGTTCTGTCAATAGCGCAATGTGAGATGTTTCAGATTTGTCTCCAATTTCAAATTGTTGTCAGCTGCTGAAGGAGGGCGTCCGTCGCTGGTGCACGTTTTTGGTCGTTTTAGTTGACAAATGGACTCTATGACCAAGTGCGGCGTTTTAGGTTGGCACTGGCTATAATTGGCCGTAAAAGCATGGAAAAATGACCAGATGCGCGAGGGCGGATTGATTTTGATGCCTGATTTTGCAAACGCTTTAGCCGCCGCTTTCGCGCTATCGAATTCTCTTGTTATTATACTGATCCGCTTCGTTTAGTTTCGCACTTTTCGATTATGTAGGCGAACAGATGCACGCATTTAGAAGAAACACGCAACGGTCATTTGACGAAAACAGCGTTGTTTGTTTCATGACACGCTGAACTCCTCCATTTACCCTTTCAATCACGAAAATCAGCCATCTGGCACAGGCTTGCCGCTCCTAGTGCGCATTGTCAGTGAAGAAGTAGTCAGCAATCCGGTGGCTTAATTCTGTCGTCCGGATTGTCGCCGCTCTGCTCTCTGGTGTTTGAATCCGAACCGAATCAGCTCTGTGAACTGCTGATCTCCATGTTGTTTTCAGCGTCTGCTTCGAGTTTCGAGCAAAGATCGTGGAATGTCTGCGAAATGAGTCAATATTCAAGTTCTACTCCTCTTACATCTCCAACATCAGTGAACAAGCGTCAAAGCGACTTACAAACATCGCTCAATTAACCCAAATTGAGTGGACTCGAACAGATGTTGCATCGTCTTTCAGCTTCCCAATTCCTATTTCCAACTCCGCGTGCAGCCACGTTTTGTCGTCATTTGTAAACCGAGAGTTTTCGAAATGGTTGCTTCTTCGACTCTATCACTCACGGTAGCATCTCGGGTGGGGCGTGCGCCTCATCGTGTCAAAACACGCAATTTCGTCTATTTTTGCGTCAAACTAGGCTTTGCGTCATTCCTCCAAAATCCCGCCGTGAATCCACGCTGGCCTACTTTGCCGCGTCATGTTTTTAAAATCTCTGCGTGTGGGGATCAAAGATAGAGATTTATTTTCTGTTCTTAGCACTATTCGGGACTAGCGAGGCGTTCATTGTGCACAGTTGGTTGTGAAAGACGATTGTGACTTGGGGGAGGAGGATATCTACATGTTTGTACATTCATGGAACGACGATTCCGAGTGTCTGACGTCCTTCGATCTCGTTTGTGTAGTTCTGAAGCGGCTCTTTGTAGGCTAACAGTTAACTGTGATTCTTTACCTGAATGCTGAGCGTCCTGACGCCGGCTTTCTCCCACACAAAGATCCGCTCGCCGTCGTTTTCATCGTTGAAATGCTTACTGTAATACCACACGCCCAGCTTTCCGATCACTCGCTGGTCGTCTTTGAGAGCTTTGAAATAGTCGCTGAGTTGTATTCTTGAAGATTTCCATTCGATCTGAAGCGAATTCGCGATTAAAGGAGACGAGCGGAGTGAAAATCGGTCCCTGAGCGCCAAGACTAATAGAAAGTTGCTAATTCGCCAAAAATATGCAGAATTCTGCCCTCTCAAACTCACAATCAGCTCGTTCGATCGGCGATGAACGACGTTGTCCAAGAAGTGCGATATTCCAATCACAGTTACGTGTTTGCACTCGTTGATCGAGATCCTCTGCAGATTGGGGCAGATCTGAAAATCACAGATCAGCTTTCATCCGTCTTCTCCTCCTCCTTACCTGTGAGATTCGGTCGAGAACCTGGTCGCTGAGCGCTGTGCACTCGACCGCTTTGATTTCGAGCAGATGCGGGAAGCACTGGCCGGCGAACAAATTGTCCATGAGCGCCTTTTCGCCGATAAGACTAATTTCGAGGCGGCAAAGTGCATTCGCGAATGACGGCGGCGCGACGGGAACGTTCTCTGTCCTTTCGATCCTGAACGAATTCTGTTGTAAAGAGTGATTCATTGCGCTGGGAGTTTCTATTTAACTTCTATTTTAGAAACGCAACTGAAGTAAACACGTGGAATGCGAAAGCGTCTGCGCTCATGAATCTGGTAGTATTATTTGAATATTGGGAGCGCGCCAGGCGCGCGGCCCACGCTTGTTTCGTGGTCTTTGAAAAACAGCCGCCAGTGAAACGTTTCTAATAAAAAATTGATGTTTAACATGATTGATTCTTCGTCAAAAATCATTTCTGGAAGCGCTAGAAGCGAACGACGCTCTATTATGGCCTACAAGTCAGGGTTTTGTTGTTTTTTCTTCGGATTTTGAAACAAAGAGTCGCATTCCGGGAAAACAAGGCACAATTGCTTTGTTCCTTGTTTGGAGCACCAGATCGCCTACATTGTGCGCGTTTGTCGTCTATTCGAACAGAGTGGTTTTCATTCAAATTGAATTGCATCCGGCGCGGCTATCTTTAGAACGCTCATCACCGGTCTAAAGGCCGATTTTTGGTCACCGTGTTAAGTTGCCTGTCACGCCCACTTTCCTTGATTTGTAGATGTGTGTGGGCGACTTACTCGTTAGGATTTTGTCAGTTTGTAAAGAGGCTCGTAGATACTGCTTGTAACGGCCACAGTCTACCCCAACTAACACAAAAAGTTGGTTTTTCTAAAACACAGAAAGAATGATTTTGCGCCAAAACGTTTTAGGCGCTTTTGAAAAGCCAATCGACAAAGCGCCTTTTGAATGCAGAAAAGAATCTGCAACAAAAGCCAAAAACTCGTTCGTTGCACAATTCCCAAAGTTATGACCGTGTTTTTGACTTTTTTGCGCAATAAACGCGTCGTTTCGGGTGCTCTGCGAAGGTCCTCGTGTCCCCGCTGCATCGCATCATTCGCTCGCGCAGAGTGCGTTGCACTTTTGTTGTTACAACGCGCTTTTCTTCTGCCGCCGTGTGCTCCTAACCCCCTCAAACGTGGCATGCATTTCCCAGCGCGCCCAAAACGCAAACTTACTGTTGACGTTTTTGAAAGAGCGTGAGATCCAACTGTGCGTCACAACCGCCGACGCCAAATCGCTTCGAGAGTGCATAGATCTCGCCCATGGACAAATCCGAGTCGTTCGACTGCACGTTGATGCCGACTACTTTCAGTGTTTCCCTAAAACGCGTTTTCTCAGCTGGCTGATCGTCCTGGGACGCCTACCTGTAGAGGGAGAGGATCCTCTGGACGATGGTCGACAGAGGTCCGTAGCACTGCTCGAGGCGGAACTCGCGGAGCCGCGGCCAATTTGCATTTTCTATTTGCGGGCCGTCGAAATGGCAGAATTTGAAAATCTGGAAAGTGCGAAGGAATTAGTAACATTCGAGCCGGCGCGCCGTTTGCGCTGATGCCGCGTGCCGGTGACCCGCAAATAGTAAATGATAAATTGTTTTGACACCGATTTTCTCGGAAAACAACCATTGAAAGTGTCTTAGTCAGCCGGCCTTTGTCCAAGGCGGACACGTGCTCCGTCGGTGAACTTGTTGACTTGCCGGAGATCATCGCAGATAATCCGAGCGGCGTGAATGTTGTTTGTGCGCGACTTGTGGGAAATCCGCCTGTTTATTGGACGGAGACACGTGTCCGCCTTTTCACACCTTCTTTCTTCTGTCTTTGGGTTGGACGGACTGTGAGCTGTTGAGTCTCCTGTTGTCCCACTTCCGAAAACTACAAATTGCGCTTTTTGTAAGGCTTGTATAGTTCGGATAGCTTTTGTATTGAACAGACCGTCAGCGATCTCGGCGCGAATGCGCTGCGGCCGCATGTGAACTTCAAAAAAATGCTGCGCGCCTGCTTTTTGAGCGGTTTTGATGGCAAGCACGATTATGACAACTTCGAAGCGGTCTAGAAAGGCTATGGAGCCACAGAATGATCACTGAGAAAGCCCGGAACGAGTGAAAGCATGATTTTTCACATTTTGGAAGCGCGGAAACGGTCTTTTCTTAAAATGACGGTTGCATTTCCTGTCTTTGTTCGTCATTCCAACTAATCAACCTAATTCGCGCCTGTGAGCCCACCTTCCGCTCTAAAAACCGCCGAATTCTGCGTTCAATCTCAATTTTGTATTCAAAGCTAATAGCGCAGGGGCGCTACATTTCACCCGATTACCGTAATTAATCTCTGAAATTCGAATTCGTCATCTCCGCCGCGATCGGAGGCGGAAATGAAGTCAACATGCAATTAATTTCGCTCTCTCATTGTTGGCCGAATTCGTGGGAATCGCGAGGTGCGCTGACAAACAACAACGACTTCTTTTACGCGAAATAAAAACCGTATTCGTTCCGACCAATGCGGACCAAAGGCACCTGATGCGCGCGAAGATCGTCACGTTTCATTCACTCAAAGGTTACTTAGTTACGTAATCAAATCTTGGCGCGACGTACACGTCTGAATTGCCCAAGGTCTCGCGCTCTCGCTGACTAATGCGAACTTAATCTCGCTAATCCTGTTTGAGAGTTTTGGAATTCAGTTGACAACATTTACAAAAGTCCGCCACCGGCTGATGTTTAACAGCTGACTCAGTGCGTAATTTCGTTGTTCGCTTGGCTAAATGACCGCACTCCCGCATCAGAAATCAGGCGACGCGAACTGAATATTCAAACGTGTGTTCTGCGCTCATTTCGTTGCCGAACTGTAGCCCCTTTCCAAAGCCCTTTCATCTTGCGAGTCTCTTTCTTGATCTCCCTGAACTCCCGATGACCAGTTGGCGACAACGTCATCGCAAAGAAGCTGCTTATTATCCTCGTCATGTCGCTAACCTCAAATTAAACCCTGTGACCCAGAGAGCCCAGAGTTCAAACCTTGAAATTTGTCCTCGATCGCTACAATCCCAGCCAGGACAACGAAACCACAGATTAGTCATCTCGCGCCGCTTTCTGCTTTCTCAGGCTGCCTACCTCAAATTCAAATTCATCCGATTCGCTTCGTAATGCGCGTGCCGTTTAATCCCCGCTGACCTCAGCAGCAGCGACCGCGGCAGGTACACGCGAGGTGCTCTCTGATCGCGTGAGAAGTTCCGCCCAGTGCGCGGCTACTTAATTGGCGCCTGCGGGTCAGTGAAGTCGCTTTCGATTGCGTGGACGTCGTCGTGAAGTTGCACTTCAGCCGCTCTAATTCCGATTTGTTCAGGATGCTACGACGACACGCGCAACTGACGATCGTGACCCTCTTGGCGGTGTGGATGACCGCTACCGTAGCCAACGCCGACGTCATCAATCGGTTCAGACTTGCTTTCACCGAGGAGGTAAGATAAGAATTTGGAGCTCCGGGGCGTCCTTTGGAGTTACTGGTTGAAGACGTGTTGTTGACGTCTGGTAAAAGTCAGACGCTCGTCAGAAATTTTAAAAGCTCATTTTCGCTTTTAGCAAACGCGACATTCCACGGATTATGTGTCCAGCATACTGTAGATATAACGCGCAATCGCTCCTTAGACTAAGCGATAATTTATGCAAAATTAGAAGCGAAAAAGCGAGATTTTAACAGCAAACGCAGCGTTTTGCACCAAACGTTGGAGCGGCTCAAGTGCATCAGCTCTCAGCAAAGCTTTCATTGCGCAAATCCCCAATTGCAGCTTCCGCCACGCATCCAACAACTTCGACCCCACGACCACCCGGTCTACAGCAACAACCTCGAGATCGGCGATCTCGTGAAGAACGCGAATTTGTGGCGGAAACTCCGCTCGTCGGCGGCGTATGTGGAACCCGATCTGGACTGGTGAACGCTCAGCAGCAGCAGCAACCAGCCAACCGTCAGAGATCTCTTCTGTTCAGCCTCTAGTCATCTTTTAAGTTAAATAAACTCACGAGTGTTTCCAGCGAGGTCTTCGCGATCGCATGGCAGAGTTGAGAGAATTGGGATGACGAGAATTCGTGATTTCCGATCGAAAGACTCCGCAGATGAGGGAGATGGCCGATCTGGGGGAGGATGCCGTCGAAATTCCCATTTCGAAAGTCGAGCTTCGTCAGAGCGGCGGGCAGAACGAAGAATAGTCCTAAAACAAGCAAATCTCAGTTTCAGTTCAGCTGCAGACCTTACCTATAGTGACGCTACTGAGCGACAACTCGCTCAGTCTGTGAAAGACGGGCAGCTTCTCGAGATGCACCTTCTCCTGGGCGAATTGCTCGCCGTGGGGATGGACGGAGAGGCAGCTGATCTGCGGCAGATAGCGGTGGAGGATGTCCAATCCGATGACCTGGAGCGGAAGACTAATCCCCGGGGCAAACAGCGCGAACTCACCTTGCAGTGCGGATAGATCGCGATTTTGCGGAATTTCACGCGATGTTTGCTGAGATTGTCTGCAATACTGAAAGTTGAAACTTGAAAGCAACGAAGCCGCCTCTCGCTTACAGTAGACGTCTTCCACGAAACTGAGGTTCTCGTACCAAATGTTGATGTTCTCGTTGAGGCGGCAGTGACGGAGGACGGTGTTGACGAGGATGCGATCGCTCATCTCGATGGGGCTCAGTCTGCAGCCGCCCGAATGCACAAAGGGAGCAGCGATGAGGGGATACCTGGATTTGGTGCAGTTGAGCGCTTTGCTCGTCCAGACCGACTTCTCGGAGATGTTGAATAAGCTGAGATCAGAGATGGAAATGCCGTTGGTGAGCAGATAGTGGAAACGGTAGCAGACCTGAAAAGGTGAAATTATGAAAAACCGCAAATTGGCGATTTTAGGTTGAAATGAAAACACAGTTTGAGGTATCGCTGATCTGCTCGTAAATGGCGAGTTTTGACTGAAGATTTTAGAATTTCTCGATCATATTGATTCGATTACGTTGCAATTCTGCGTTTCGCGATTACTGTAGCTCCACTTGGCAAATCATGTCTGCGAAAATTGGAAATCCCGTTTCAACGCTCTTTGCTGCACTCACATGAGAGAGCGCCACTCGATCGAGCAGATGGCAGTGCGCGAAGATCTTCTCGAGAACCTCATCTGGCAGCAAACTGAACAGATTCTCATCGCATGCGATCCCACGTGGCGATGACGACGGAGATCGTTCTGCGTGGAAAGTGAAAACATCGGAAACACGTTTGGCGCCTTCGGACTCACCATAGCGAAGGCGTTTTCCGCTCTCAATGATGCGATGCTTCGCGAGGGCCAATTCCAGAATATCGAAGCTCTGAATAGGCGCCATCGGCGGTGCCGGCGAGTTTGGCAGCGGAGGGAGATAGCCCGCAATTGTCATGCTGGGTGATAAACCCTGAAATGGGGTGATTACGGTAGAACACGTTGAATTCTTCAAAACTTCAATAAATCGCGTTAAAAACGAGAAATTATTAATTAGCTCTACCTTCCGCGACTATCCTCCGCATCCCGTTTCGCGCGCTGCTAGCAGCACTAAGATAAAGGGAACGAGCGCGCGCGCGGGCGGGCGAAATGCGCTCGGAACCGGTTCTGGAACAGAGAGAACTAGCAACTAATTGCAATTAAGACAATTCGCGACGTCGCGAAACAGCTGAGCGGTAGCGGAAGCAGACAACTCCGCTTAGACTGAGCGCCGCCGCCGCCACCTAGAAGCGCTGAGGGTGTGGGAGAGGCGGAAGGCTGGATCGGGCCGCTGCAAGTTAGCGACTTCATGTGTGCGCGCAGTTGTAATCCGGTTTGTGCGGCGCGATCCGACAGCCGAGGAGATGCAGTCATAAATAAGCAAAAAGAGATTAACCGGCACTTGGCTGCTTGGCGGCTATGCATTGCGAAGATGCCAACGTGGCCGGCGAGGCGCTGATGACGGTTTGCAGTTGAGGGTGGCGGCGATCATGAATAAAACAGGCGAGAGTCGCGGGGCCGCGGAGTTTTGTATTTTGCTTTTGTTGACGATCACGCGACTTCGATCATGCTGTGGCCGAGCATCTGCTTAAGCGCAAAGGGTCACGCGGGGTCGAACAAACAGTTTTCAGCGCGACCAGCACGAGAAAGAAAGCTGGAATGCATGTCAAACTTTAGGAATAGCAGGCGGCTTCAAGCCTCTCTAGGGCAATCAAAATCAGCGCGGACGCCTGACGGAACCGCTTAAGTGGTCTTAAGGCGAAATAAGGAAATAGAATTCATTAGGAGAATAGAAGTTGTCTTTAACTTTCTTCTTAGTTGTCGCGTTGTCACTGCACGTCTAATACGCTTCTGTCAACACGTTAGAGAGAAATCAATCATCAACTTGGAAAAAACGCGCTCAGGGGAATCGCGGGTTGCAATCTGGCCACAGAGTGGGCAGCAGAGTCGTCCTTCTAGCGACTAGAGATGCGAGGAAGCAATTTTCTCGGTGTTTTTGGCGCTTGCATGCAGGTCTATAACGCAGAAAGCAGCAGACTTAATACAGACAGATGAATGGAGTAAGAAATCAAAAAACGCGGTTGAAAATAGCGAAAAACCGGATCCGGACCGCTGCCACACGTCCTCTCTCTCTGTTACAAACGCGGTTGTTTCAAAAGAAAGCGAACGCTTCGAAAATAAAAAGAAAGATGAACACGCGAGATAAATCGAGCGACGGGGGAGCTGATTGATCGCCCGACGATCTCTCTCAGCTGATGTGGGCGACACGCGTATTCGCCCGCCGCGTTTCGTCTGCCGCCGGGTGACGCGAGTTGTTGATGTTGTTGTTGTCTGGGCGATTTCGTGGATGCGACACTCGCGGACCAGTGACGTCGGCGGCACGAAAACGGCGGTCACGCTGAGCAGCGCGTGACACGCGCTAAGACGCTTTTAGCGCAGCGCGCGACGAATGCATCTGTCACACTTGCAGCTCGCGGCGGAAAACGACGATTTTTGTTGACAAACACGGGGAAACGCGGCGTTTGAATCGGCGAAAATGGAACTGTGAACAGCTGTGGCAGCGGCGGGCGAACGACGACGCATCGAAGACGGCGGCAAACAGAATGCGCTGCGTTTTATGGAAGTTTGCGTTGTTTTCGAAATCTCGAATGACGAAGAATACGTAAAAGATGAGGGTTTGTAAGTCGGCAGAGGACTACACACACTGATAGCGTGAATCACGCAGGAATAAAGCGGAGAGTAAACAAACAGAGAGATGAAAATATGTGCTGAGCGGCACAATTCGGCTGCAGCTTCGAATTGACGAGCTGAACGGGCCGCAAAACGACTTCCCCCGCTTCGTAGGTCGTCCAGGCTCCGCGCCAATCTCAGCTGAGGCATGCATTAATCCGTAGATTCCTGCGCGGTCAATCAACGCGGCGCCGCATGTTTTGCCGGAACTGGAGAATGAGCAGTTCTGAGATTTTGCAAGCGCAATTCAACCCAAGCGACTGTGGCAGCGCGTTTTCATGCATAGAAACTGTTTCTTCACAAAGGCTCGCCGGCGTCTCCGCTGTTTACAATCGATGTTGATCTACAAATCGAAAAAATGGTCGTGAAAAGCGCAAAATATGAAGACAAACACGCAAGAAACCGTGACCGCCGATCCGTCTCCGAAGCGACAACTTTCCATGATTCGTCATCGCAGCGCGTTTTCCGCGACAAACATGGAACTTTTCTTCTTCCCTTTATACACGCGCGGGGAAGTGAGAACATAATTTACGTCCGAGCGAGAAGAATTCTGGTTTCGCGGTGCCATTTACCGTCAACGTTCGAATTGCTGCAAAACTCAAAAAAGAAAACACCGGTTTGAACTGCCGAACGCACTCGTCCTATTTGGGTTAAATGTGTTTCAGCGCTTCCTGGCGACGATTAACGTTTAACTGAAACCTTTCTGGCAAAGTAATGTTGCAAAGAAACAGAATGTTTGCGGATCGATCCTGCGACCTGAACGAGACGACCTCTGCTGAGCTAACCGCGCACTGAATGTTCAATGTGAAGTTATGACTCATGCGTAATGACCGGTCATCGCGTTTTCCATCTTGGTGATTGGTGACCAAACGATTTGCACTTTATTCATCAGCTTTACATCATTACTGTAGCACAGATTCACCACCGAGTGCCAAAGACGGTCAGAACGAAGTTCTTCGGATCCGAACGCGCGCTCTCGCCCTTCTCCTGACATTCGGTCGCTCCATGACCGTTCACTCTGCCCTTCAGCTCTGCGTTTGCCTTCCTTAGATCCGCAATGATCTCATTCAGCTCGTCGATCGTTCGCCGTTGAGCGTTGACTTCGCCGACCAGGAAGTGAGTGGACTTCGCTGGAGCTTCCAATGTCGCCCGCTGGAGGTCCCGCACGGACATCCGTTGGATGATCAGATTGAAAGTTTCCTTGGTTTCTCAAAACGGAATTCGCGGAATCAACATGACCTCCCTTTTCAGTTTCCAACTGGCCCGCTTTCGAATGAAAATCCCTTTTCGCGAGAACAGGCGGCTCAGACGTAGATGGATCTGGAAGTGATTGCATTTAAAGGGATTGTGGATTTTGAAACCGCACTTGTTGAAATGCGAGTTGAATCCGTGCTTTCTGTAGGCGTCGATACTGATAGAGTTGCAGGAACTGTAGTAGTTAGTGTGGTGGTGACAGGAGAAGTCGTCGTCGTTGACCGAACAGTGGTTGTGGTGAGCTTCTCTGTCGTCGTTGTCGGTTTCTTTGTTGTAGTCGTCGTCCGCGTAGTTGTCGGTCGTCGAGTAGTAGTCGTAGTTGTGGTCCGCTTCGTTGTCGTTGTTCTCTTTGTGGTCGTTGTGGGCCGCCTTGTGGTTGTCGTTGGTTTTGGCTTTCTGATATACTCAAATGGATAAGGATAGTTCAGGCGCCTGAATTTTGGTCATTTTTAGACGTAAGGGATTCTAGTTCAGACACTCACACTCCGAATTCTCGCTCCACAATAGGAATGAGCAGCATCTGTGGCTGCTTCGAACCGCTCTGCTTCGAACATTCGCAGTGAGCACTTTCTTCCAAAATGCATGCTGCTCGGCACGTTGCCTTCCCGTTCAAGTTTGACCTTCGCCTTGTGATCCTTCCTACAATTTGATTTCTGAAAACACATCCACGAACGACTGAACAACTCACTCGCTGGGAAAGAGCAAATAATGCTCGTCCATTCCTTTGCTGAAAGCACGCGTCTAAGGCAAATCTACAAATCAAACACTCAACTTTCTCCAAGCCTTCAGATAAAATTCGAACAACTGCAATTGGTTGAAAAAGTAGTCTTTTGTATAGTAGTTTCCCACGGATGATGTGAACTTTCCGTTGAAATCGAAGATCCTGACACTATTCTGAAATCTCCTTCCTCATTGCCCGAAAAGTGGTCAGCAGATCTACTGTGGCTTTTTTCAGGACTTTTCGTTGAAAGCAAATCGGAGAACTTACGTTTTTGTAGTTGATACAGTCTTTGGTCACCTGGTAGCTCTCCGTCAACTGCTTGTCAACCGTTGCCGTCCTGCTTTTCGCGTCAACTTTGATGTAATTATCGTTGTTGAAGTAAATGTAGTTGTTGATGAAATCGAAGTACGCGTGGTGCGCGTCGCAGATGTATTCGTCTCTGTTCTGGACGTTCTTTGCATTGCCTTGCGAGTCGCGCGGGATCTCCTCCAAACGGCCGTTTTTGCGGCGGCCGATGTCATAGCCACCGATGTCCATTTTGGCAAACGGGAAGAAGTTGCTTCTCTGCCGCAGGAGGACGTCCACTTGGACAACGCCGATGTGGAATTGATTTGTCCGCGCGTTGGTTCCGGTCACGATCAGATGCTCAAAGTTCGTTGGTGTAAAAGAGCTTCATTCCGTGATACGCTGGTCCTTCCAACGAGTTCTCTGAAGGAAAACAACATTTCCGCCATTTTCCAGGCTGAAACTAACGGAGCGTCTTCATTTCCTGGTCGACTGCTGTGTTCATCATGTCCACACTGCTGTAGAAGCGCAGATCCCACCACGTGACGCCCTTGTTGGTGAGGAGGATCATGTAGTTGTCGCGAATTAAATTGATTTTGCAGAGGTCGTCTAAAAAATTGAAATTGCGATTTTTTCTAAAGTTCAACCTACAGTAGTAGGCGTCGAGGCCCATGACGTTAAAGAACAACAGAAACAGTAGCAATCTCATTCTCCACTGATGAATGCAAAGAATGATCGAACGGTTTTATGCCCTGCATGACATTTCCTGTACAGACGGTCGAGTCAGCACATTCCTGGCGCGTTCTGGAGCTTCGGGTCAATGAGATCACAGGGAAAGGAAAAAAGCATTTAGAAGTGCTATAAATACGCGTTGGCTCGAATGAGCAAAGAGAGCATCCCGTTTCCGCTGGTCCTAATAATGACAGACCTGTTTATCTTTTTAATCTTCCACTGTTCACACCTGGATCAACCGGGCAATGGTCAAACAAACAAAACACACTCGCCGCTTGAAGGGATCGATCCTGCGATTTCAATCCTACGTTTGCAAGACAGACGCTCTGCCACTGACAAGCTAAAGCGCCAACGTGTAGGTCAATCGCGTAGTTATGTTACGCCGGTCTGTCGAGTGTGTTAAATAGTTTGTTTTGGTTGAACCAACGATCACAAATCGATCAATTAGCAAATGTTTTCTACAAATGCGACATTTGTTTTATCATTTGCTGGACCCGTTGCTGTTACACAATGCGAATTTTCTCCTCTTCTCCACGACTCTCCGTGCTAGCAATTAATATCTCCATTGTATGCGGAACATCTTCAATTGGAGCGGAATTGACGATGCGGAATTCCAGAAGGTCCGCTGCGATGAGAGTTCTTACAGAGGATGAGGAATTTAGGCTGCGATTGTCAATGACATTCCGCTAACAAGTCGAGTAGCAGCTTGCCTCGGGCTGCAGTTTCATCTTCGCCGAGTGAAGAAAGGTCGTTTGTGACACGTCGTGAATGGAGGTCACACGCTGGCAAAATATACGCGGTCCCTCCACGACCTTTCTGTTGTTTGACCTTCTCATAAAGTGCTTTTTGAGCAAAGAACCGGAGCACCGACAGAGATCAGGAGTGTTGTCCTCGCCTCTCTCCTGACTGCCTTCTTCCCTTCGCGATACTGCCAGGAATCAGAGATGCGAGCACCTGGTCTGCTGCAGTGTTTCAAAGTGCCGCTACAAACCACACACGCGCAATCTAATCAAATCAGCGGTTTGTCAGATGACTGACACCGCCGCCCTGATTATAAACAGTCCGTTTGCTAAAGCGCGGATTTTTCTCCTCCGCTGTCAGTTGGGTTCAGTTTGACCTTGCGCTTTGGTTGCTGCTCGCTGCTATGTTTGCTCAGAAGTTTGCCGGGAAAGTGGTGATCGTCACCGGATCGAGCTCTGGCATCGGCCAGGGAATCGCGTTGTTGCTGACTCAACAGGGCGCTGCAGTCACTATTCATGGACGCTCGTTGGAGGGCTTGAAGGTAAGATCAGCGGATAATATCGAGTTTTACAGTTACTTTTAGGAGACGGAAAAGCTGCTGACCGAAAATGGAGTCAATGCGCAGAAGATTCACTCGGTTCAAGGCGACATCGTGGAGTCCGAAACCGCTGAGAAGCTGATAAGCGAGACGCTGGAGAAATTTGGCCAAATCGACGTTTTGGTAAGCGCGAACTGAGCCTGAGCCTACTTTTCAAAGCCCAATTGCAGGTCAACAACGCGGGAGTTGCAGGCAAACCGCAAACAGCGCCAGGATTCCGAGGACAATTTGGATTACATCCTCAACGTCAATCTGAAAAGGTGAGCGCGGCTTGAATCAACCCAACGGGGAAGAGTGTCGCCTGTGATTGCATCCCGAAGTATTTAAAACGACCGATTTGCAGCATTCTGCGGCTGAACAAACTGGCGATTCCGCACCTCGAGAAGACGAAGGGAAACATCGTCAACGTGAGCAGCATCGCCTCCAAGAAACAGGTTCGTTGCCCCCTTTCTCGGTTTTTCACACTCGCGGAGTTCAGTTCCCTGGAATCGCCCCCTACTCGATGTCGAAGATCAGCCTCGATCACTACATGCGCATCGAAGCGATCGAACTGGCGAAGAAGGGAATTCGGATGAACAATTTGAAGTGAGCGCTGCTTGCCACACACAGAGAGTCAGTGACGATGATCTTTTAGCCCCGGATTTGTGATGACCAACATCATGAGTCGCATGGGCTGCCCGAACGAGCAGATGGAGGAGCTGGCGGAGGGCATGATCCGGCAGCAAATACCTCTTCGCAGAGCGGGAACGTGCCGCGATATGGCGAACGCGGTGTCCTATCTGGCGAGCGATGAAGCTTCCTACGTGACTGGAACGACGCTGGTCGTCGACGGCGGTTGCGTCCTCGGGAACGTGGAATTGTCGCTGGAGCTTTGATGTGCAGAACTGAAATTCAATAAATTGATATAAATAGACTCACAAATCTCTCCAATGCAGCAGAATCAGTCCTAAACTGAGGCACTCGCTGGTTCGAGCGCTGAAATGTTTGTTGGGTCAATTGACAGCGCGCATTTCGTGTCTCTCTCAGCTGCGTATGCTGCGGCGCTATAAATCAAACGATGGAAGTTCCAAAGTGACACCTACAGATCACAGCTACAAACTACGAAGAACGCGTCGATTCAGGAGTCGTGGCAGTAGAGCTTTATGAAGCGACTGCAGCTCTTCCCGACTTGTTCTAACAACGAAGAAGTAGATTTTGGGAAAAATCATATGTAGATGTACATTTTTTACATGAAGCTGTTCAAAAACCACCGTAGTAAACTCGTTTTTCAATCAAACAGCCTTCAGGTGTAGTACACACAACTGGAAGCTGCAAGTCTCGGAGATGTGGCAACGCACTGCCCAGACGGAGCGTTGTGACTGGAGAACCACAGCATGGTGCAACTACAAATCACAAATCACAAACCACCGCAACTTCATCTAATAAAGCGCGGATTCGGTGCTCTCTAGAATCGTCTGCCGATTCTACATCGTCGTTTGCTGCTCGCTGCTATGATCGCTCAGAAGTTTGCCGGGAAAGTGGTGATCGTCACCGGATCGAGCTCGGGCATCGGCCAGGGAATCGCGTTATTGCTGACTCAACAGGGCGCTGCAGTCACCATTCATGGACGCTCGTTGGAGGGCTTGAAAGTGAGTTTTTGCAGTTGTAGTCGAGCGCTAAAGTCATGTTTAGGAGACGGAAAAGCTGCTGACCGAAAATGGAGTCAATGCGCAGAAGATTCACTCGGTTCAAGGCGACATCGTGGAGTCCGAAACCGCTGAGAAGCTGATAAGCGAGACGCTGGAGAAATTTGGCCAAATCGACGTTTTGGTAAGCGTGGAATTAGTTCATTCCCAACTGCGGTTCTAGGTGAACAACGCGGCAGTTGTTGCCAAGCCGCAAACAGCGCCGGATTCCGAGGAGAACTTGGATTATATCCTCGATGTCAACCTCAAAAGGTATGAAGCGAGTTTCAATATCGCGAGTATCTGAATCTTAATCCTTCGAATGTCCCGGAAACCCATAAAAGGAACTTTTCTAGTGTGATCCGATTGAACAAACTGGCGCTTCCGCACCTCGAGAAGACGAGGGGAAACGTCGTCAACGTCAGCAGCGTCGCATCCATTAAACCAGTTCGTTGCGCCACTTTCTCCATTTTCATTTTTCGTGATGTTTAGTTACCCGGTCAGGATCATTACTCTCTGTCAAAGATCAGCCTCGATCACTACATGCGCATCGAAGCGGCCGCGTTGGCGAAGAAGGGAATCAGAGTGAACAGCGTGAAGTGAGCATTCCTGAATCACAGAGGCGCGCATTTTCTGTTTTAGTCCCGGATTGGTGTTCACGAACATCGTCAGTCGCACCGGATTCCCGATGGCGCAATTCGATCAATTCGCGCAAGGACTGATCGACCAACACATTCCTCTTCGCAGAGCGGGGACGTGCCGGGATATGGCGAACGCGGTGTCCTATCTGGCGAGCGATGAAGCTTCTTATGTGACCGGAACGACGCTGGTCGTTGATGGAGGCCTTGTTCTCGGAAACATGACCGTTGAGTGAAGAAGCAAACTTTGATTCTGCGATTTTCTTGGTTTTTCTGGAAGTTTAAATGCATGAATTGGTGCTTGTGGCGTTCCTTGCAACAAATTTCTCTCTATTTGTCGCTCTTCACAATGCGGGAGTGCACCGATCTGTCGTTTCTCACCAGCATTGTCTAATCTGCTTCGGGGACCTAATTCAATACTGCAAAACTACTGCGGCCCGTGCGCGCCTTGCTAATTGTCAACCTGAAAGCGGAGAAATCGACTAAAAATTGTTGTTGTTGACGTTGCTGTCACAAACAACACTCGGCGCAAACAGGTCCTGCCATCCCGAGACCTCAGGAACCCCGCGATCGGTGTTCATTCGCAATTAGAACTCTATTTGTGTTGTGGAACCTGTAAATGGCCGAGCATTTTTCGGTTGTTCCGCACTTTGACCCCGGCGCTATTTAAGGTTCGCAGCGCGCTCGCATCTAGTTTATGGTCGCTCGCTTCGACGATGAATTCGCAGAAATTTGCCGGAAAAGTGGTGATTGTGACCGGATCGAGTGCCGGAATCGGCCGCGGAATCGCGTTGTTGTTGGGTCAACAGGGCGCTTCGGTCACCATTCATGGCCGCTCGCTGGATGGAATTACGGTAGTCATTTGTCAAGGGGTGAAAGCTACAATATCCGATTTAGGAGACGAGGAATTTGATGACGCAAAACGGAGTTGACAAGGAGAAGATCCACTCTGTGCAGGGCGACATCCAGGATCCCAAGACGACCGAAGCGCTGATCAATGAGACTTTGGAAAAGTTCGGCAAGATTGATGTTTTGGTGAATAACGCCGGAATCGGAGCGAAGAAGGGAGCGACGATGGATTCCGATGAGAATCTGGATTTTCTCATGGATGTCAACTTGAAGAGGTAACTGCTGATGACCACACGCGTTGATTTTCCTTTCAGCGCAATTCGCCTCATCAGACTCGCCGCTCCGCACTTGGAAAAGACGCGAGGAAACGTCGTCAACGTCAGCAGCATCGTCGGCATCAAACCTGTGGGTTACTGTAGCCCATTTCGCACAATTCCACTCTCCTTCAGTTCTCTGCGGAGTCGTACTACGCGATGACCAAAGCGAGTCTTGATCACTACACGCGTCACGCAGCTCCAACACTCGCGCGAAGTGGGATCAGAATGAACAACTTGAAGTAGGCTTCTCTGTGCAACCGTAACACTCCGTCCGTTCAGTCCCGGCCTCGTTCATTCGAAATTCTTCAGTCGCCTCGACCTCGAAGTCACTTTTGACCAAATCGCCGAGGGATTTGTGAAGAAAGAGGTCCCGATGGGGAGAACGGGAACGGCGCTCGACATGGCGAACGCGGTGTCCTACCTGGCGAGCGAGGAAGCCGCCTATGTGACGGGAATTACGCTCGTGGTGGATGGCGGCGCGCTTCTGGGAAATGTAGGATAATTCTGAGGGCAGCGCACAAGAAGGTGCTTTCAGGGAATTCGCCAGTTCGCGTCTTACCAGTAATGCTGACAAGTTGAATGTGCGCATTTTCCTGAACGATTAGATCGCAATAAAACGCTGCAAACTCTGTTTTGTGTTCGCACAACCCGCGATGACTCATCTGTGTTCGTTCGCGCAACACACAAACCGCTTTCTCGCTCTTCTCTGGTCGCCAACCGATCGATAGAGCGACATTCTCCTCTAGCGCTACTTCATTCGCCTGTCAAGCATCGAATATGACGTCGCAGAAGTTTGCCGGGAAAGTGGTGATCGTCACCGGATCGAGCTCTGGCATCGGCCAGGGAATCGCGTTGTTGCTGGCTCAACAGGGCGCTGCGGTCACCATTCATGGACGCTCGTTGGAAGGAATCCAGGTGAGTTCAATGAACGCTATTTAACGTCTTCAACTATTTTTGAATCTAAATATCGATGCTCAGGAGACCGAAAAGATTCTGCTCGAAAACGGAGTCGACAGTTCGAAAATCCTGCTTGTCCAGGGCGATATCGAAGATCCGAAAACCGCCGAAAAGTTGATCGAAGAATCTCTCGCCAAGTTCAAGCAAATCGATGTTTTGGTAAACGGAATGTGCAAGTGAGCACTCAAAGAACGCGCCGTTTCAGGTCAACAACGCAGGAGTTGGTTCCAAGCCCAGCGTGGACCCGAATTCTGATGAGAATCTTGATTTTGTCTTTGACGTCAACTTGAAGAGGTATTGCCACATCCAGCGTTGCAACACAGATTTGCGAAATTCAGCGTCATTCGTCTGAACAGACTCGTCACTCCGCACTTGGCAGAAACCAGAGGAAACATCGTCAACATCAGCAGCATCGATGCAATGAAAGCGGTAAACTCTCGCTGAAAACAACGCCTCAAAAAGCGTCTTTTAGCATTCGGAATATTCCTACTACGCGTTGACCAAGGCGAGTCTCGACCACTACATGCGCCACGCCGCTCCGCCACTCGGAAAGCAGGGAATTCGCATGAACAACGTCAAGTAGGCCCAGAATCCACGTATTTATCCCTCGTTTATATTCCAGTCCCGGTCTTGTGAAGACGAATCTGGTGAAACGAATGGGAGTCGACGATGGCGCATTCGACGCGATGGTGAAGGAATTCGTGGAGAACGACGTTCCGTTGCAGAGAGTTGGGACACCCGAGGACATCGCGCACGCGGTCTCCTTCCTCGCCAGCAGCGAAGCATCATATGTGACGGGGACCACGCTGGTGGTCGATGGAGGCGCTTTGGGGAATTTTAAAACTGCATGAGTGTGAGGGTTTATTGAAGTAAATAATGTTTTTGGGGAATTTGAAAGACAAGACGTCAAAATCGTGGTGCTTCTTCAGAAGCTTCTTGGCAATCTGACTTATAATCAAACTGCAAATAATGACATTTTGCGCCTTAATCGCGGTAGATCGGATTCTCCACAATGTACATCTCCGACGTGTCGTACGAATCCACGCGGCGCACATTCGTTCTCTGTCGCTCGGGGTAGAAATCCGCAGAAGGTCGTCTCTCATAGGTGGGTCGGGGCGACCGGTGGGCGCCACCGAGTTCCTCAGTGTAGCGCAATGTGTGGTCGTCACTTCTGAAGCCGTCAATCAAGTTGTAACCGGGGAAATGCTCACCTGAAGCTGCTGTCCTGATAGCGCGGCGATCGTCTCCCCGCGCTTCCGCGAGGTGAGGGGAGTGGTTTTGGGACCGTCAGATGGGTGCTTTGGTGGACAGGGGACGTAGGTGACCGTCTCTGTGTACGGACTGACAGGACGTCCATCGTGGATGCTCACCCAGCGACTCTTCTTGATCACCTTCTTCATCGGGGACGCCCTGAGAGTCTACCGAAGCGCGACTCGAGGCGTTGGAGCGCGGACTGAGCGGCGGATTCGAGGAGCGGTCGGAGCGCGGACTCGTTTGGAAGGAGACGGAGCGGGGCGAAACGGTTTCTAAGGCATTTTCAGGGTCAAATGAAGAATTTGGCGCCAACCGTTGTAGGAGTGCATCGAGCGCGGACTCTGACTCGAGAGCGACTTCTGCTTCCGCACATCGATGCGCGGGATGTGAAGCGGCAGCGCGGTGTCCATGCCGACGGGTCGCAGGTAGGTTCTCGTTGTAGCCGGATGCTGACGCGTTGACCGGTGCGATCGGGAGCACCGGAGACACTGGACGCACCGGCTCTTGGGGCTGAAAAGCGCAACTTTTGGTATCCGGTGACACAGCGGAGGAGAGGACACTCACGTCGCGCTCAATTTTCACGACGATCTCTCCGTTCTGGTCGCGTCCGTACGTTTTGCGTTCGGTGTAAGTGTTGCTCGAGAATTGTCGCTGAGGCTGAAAAGAGGTGCGCTGAGTACTTGACACGTTTGAGGAGGAGGAAAAAGGGAAAACGAGAACAGATCGCAACACGAGGCGAGGATAATTCAAAAAAGTTTCTTTTCTGGCGAAGACTGACTGAACGTCGCGCCTAAATATGTTGAATAGGCCTGTTTGCGCTCTAATCGATGCAAATGCAAACTATTCATTGCGATCCAAGGTGTTTTGAAAACCAACGGCGTCTCTATTCGAGTAGAAGACTCTCCAATGCTTGAATCAACGTAAAATCATCACTGGAATTGCAGTTTTGCAAAAAACAATTAATTAGAGATGCATAAATCCATCATCAAATCAATTCGGGCCATTATTCGAATTACGATTCATAATTCATTCCACAAAATATGAATTCCGGTCTTCTTACCTTCGCTGTAGGGCGTTCCGCTGACGTTCCTCTCAAACGACTCCACCGTATGCGATTCTTCCGTTCCAACTTTCTAAAACTCCCTCAATTAGGCCTCAAAACTGTCGAATAACACACCTTGAAATCATTCCGAGCGGCGGAAGTGCGGCCCGAGCGCACGGACGACATTTGGCGGATCGCAGTTGGTGGAAGTGAGCGGCGGAGACGACGGCGGTTTTTCGCGGACAAACAATCGCGAGTGTTTGTGCGCGGTGGAGAAGAATTCTGTTTGCATTCGAGCGCGCAACACGCGCGCGCGCGGAAGAGCGATTCGAGTGAACCGGTAATCATCGCTGTCGCCGGAAATCCGAAGCGCAAGCAACGCGGCTTGTAGTCCTTGAGATTCAGGGATGAAAGTGATAAGAGCGCGTGTTAGAGGAGATTAGCGGTAACCGGAAGACGGCGGTGGAACTGGTCAGTGCAGGCTGGAAGATTTTCAAGCGTTTAGAACCAGCAAAGTGCCCGACAAGTGAGCGGTGATTGAATGAATGAGTTTATTGGTTATTTTGGAGCATTTCGATTCGCCACATGAACATTGGGATGTTGCTGCCATTGCACGGACTGACCCTGCGCAGCGGGCATTTGTTGAAAGTGGTACTGTAGAGGAGCGGTCTGAACGAGGAAAGGCACCATGTTCGGCGGCATCGGCTGATCTCTCTGAAGGAGGGTTCTCTTCACAGGCGGCTGTCCTGCGTGCTGCGATTGGATGACGCGCTTCTGACTTTGCTGCACCGGTTGCATCTGCGCGTTTCCTTGGCACTTTTGTATGTGCTCCATGTGCAGCGATCGGGCAGAATTGAGATCGTTTTCCAGTCGGGACACTTTGCGGTACAAGTGAAGGATTTCGCCGTTGGGATGATTTTCCGATTGCGTTGCGCTGTCCACTTGTCTGCGCTTCTTGGCTTCTGGCACGGAAGGCGAGCTGGTTTGCTCGCTCTTGTCGGCCATTTCCTTTCTTTGGACGCGTTCCTTCAGCGCCTTCTTCTCCGCCTCGAAAGACTCGATGGCGATTTTCTGATTCTTCAACTTTTCCTTCGCTCTGAAGTAGTGATCCTTCAGATTCGTGTATTTCTCGGTCAGTTTCTTGGTCTTCTCTTCGCTTTCCTCGTTGTCGCTGATCGTGATCACTTCTTTTGAGGCGCGAACTGCCTCCAGATCCTTCTCAGAGTCATCGAGCAGTTTGCCGAGTTCGTCATTCTCAGTCAGCAGCAGCGAAACGGCTTTGACATACGATTCCAGAAGTTTCCTAGCATTTGGCAGCGGTTTCACAATTGAAACGTAGGCGAACGTCTCCGCCGCCAGGTCGAGCAGCACGCTGCTACACGTATCAGCATCCAACATCGCGGTGAACGCAGTGACGAGAGCGGATTTCTGCAGCGAGGCGATTTTCTTGATGACCGGGAGGATTTCGGTCACTTTGGCGAGAGCATCGGCTGAGTCGGAGGTCATCTTTGCTTTAAAGAATTGTGAAAAGGAACGCGAACAAAATGCCTATATGCACTCGAAAGCAATGCGGGAGGCGCGAACGCATTGCTTTGCACAATTCACAAGTATTCACACTTCGCGTGATTGCATTGCTTTTGTGAATTGATTTATGCGCTGATCTGAGCTTTGATTTGAGTTGCAAGCTTTTCAGATTGAAATGCAACAATTGCTGCACAAGTGACAAGAGACAAGAGCTCACGCCTGCTTCCAGAAATGCACCTGATCGCGGCTATTGCGCCCGCATCTGTCAAGCAACATGTCGTTGTAACATTGGCGGCTATTACAAGGCGCTGAGGTGCCTGAGTGCAGCGCGTTCACTTCCGCTTTCTTTGAAGGCGCGAAAAAGGAATGAAAACGACAGAAACAGCGAGAACGACGATTTTTCATCGTTTGTCGTCGTGAATTTCGATTCTTTTCGCAACATGAAATCAAGCAAATTGTCGTCAATTTGACGAATCGCTGCTGCTGGCAGCGAGGTCATTTAGTTTTTGTAACCATGCAAACGCAGACGAAGCGAAGCGAATTAAGGTTAATTTGTGAGGAACCAAAATCCATTAGTTCCTTTTTACACGAGCAGCTGGAGACCAGGAAGTGATCGTCAGTTCTTCTGAAAGCGGCGGCAGAAATCGTGCTGACCGATCGCTGAGGCCTTCTGATGGAAGTGTTGGTTTTGAGCTGAGCACAACTGAACCTCTAGGCGGCAGTTCCTGTGCGAAACGCGAAA
>MQUG01003556.1:0-16470 GCA_007213375.1 Steinernema feltiae | reverse complement strand
TCGGTCGCAGATCCTTCGATGATGCACTCAACAGGAAGAAACTGTTTCACACCCTACAAGACTGTCATGGACCGAGGAAATAGGAAGCTTCTCGTTGACTATGAAACTTCGAAGATTCGTTACAAGCCGCGGTCCTACGCTTTCCAACGAAATGGCCATGTCTACCACTTTGTCGATGGACCCAGCGTTTCTACATCGTTCGGACCTTTGAAGGATCGCCGAAACATGGATCAGCTGCTCCAGGTGTTTGCTTCGTTCGACCACGTCAACGCAATCTGTTTCCTCATCGAAGCCGGCAGTCAGCAGCTTAGCGATGCTTTCCGCTTCTGCTTTGTGGATTTGCTCACTGTTCTCCCTCCTTCGGCGATGAACAACGTGTTCTTCTGCTTCACCAAGTCCGCGTCCACTGGATTTCTGCCCGGAAACGGCGTCATCTGCCTGAACGAACTGCTGACCGAGTTCCGCGCAAAAGGTTATCTGGACTCGCACTTCAAGGTCAACATGGAGCATTTCATGGACAACGAGCTGCTCGAACACCTGGCTTTGACCCACGTTGCTTCCGCCAAATGTATCCGGAATTGGGACATGTCTTGCGCCATGACGAAGGAGTTTCTGGACGAAATCGCGCAACTGAAGCCTATGGATTCCAAGGATGTCCATCGCAGCTTTACCGCCCATCGTCTCCTTCGTGAGTTTGTTTCGCATTATCGCTCCGCGCGCCACAAAAGGCGAACTGCTCGCAGCGTTTTTGAAAAGATTAAGCCGTGCGCGTCCGCCAAGCTTTTTGATGCTTCAGAAGAGACTGTAACGCCTCATTTGATTTGCACTAGTCGTAAATGCACCAAAGTTTATCCGATCGTTGGCGGCGGCGGCGTTGCTCGCGTTTATGCGGCGGTGTGTCACCAGCGTTGTCAGCACAAAACCGTCGAGGATTGCGTGGCTAAGGTGCGCACGCGATTGGACATGTGCCGTGGTTGTGGCTGCGATTGGAAGTATCATGCGCAAACTGACAAGAAAGTCACTGTTCGCGAATTGAGACCTAAGGACTTGCGCGCTGCTGAACGCCGCCTTTTATCCGCTACGGATGTCGAAGGTGGTTTCCTGAACATCTGCCTCTCTCTTGTCCACATGTTTTACGGACGGAGCTGCTGCACGATGAACCACGCGTACACGGATTATCTGACGTCAGCTCCCGTGGGTCAATCGGAAACTGATGAACGCACCAACGCTGGGACCGAGTGGAACATCCTGAAGCAGTTGATGGACCACTACGAAGACGAGCGCCTCAAGGGCGCCTTTCCGGTCTCCCCGACCACCGACTTTGGATGGCTGCGCAAGCGCTTCGATTGGCTGAACAAGCACAATGTCGACACCAGCATCGTCGAGTTTTTCCTGGACCTGAAGATGGACCGCCGACAGGTGAAGACGTCGTGCTAGAAAGAAGAAACTGTCCGTTTCTATTTTTGGAATTTTTTCATTTGATTTTTGTTTTGTATTTGTTTTATACGGAATAAAATTTGAATTGAAATGCGTTGCCTTGCGTTTGTGCCTCTTCGGTTTTGCGTAAATGATCAATTTTTAAATTGCTGAGGGAGATGTCCCTTGGAATGCGGCATTTCGTTTGATTAAATTTGATTTCTGCTGTTCTCAATAATTCTCCAGTGGGAACAGGGAGCATTCAATGCAAACCTGAGCAGTTCCGAGTCAATGTTTCAAGGTCGCGCTCACCGTAAAGCGGAATTTGTCAACTGTGAACATCATCCCTCATCTCCGCGCGTTCGTTTGACTGCAATATTGGATTGAACCACTCGATTATGATTCACGTGGCTGGGCTTCTCCGAACGCTCCGAACGCGCAAAGGTCGAACGAGCTCGTAATTCTGTTTTTAGTCGTAAGTCATTTCTCGCTTTTTACTTGCAGTTACTTACTTACATATGCAACTCGGGAATCGCAGTCGTTTCCGTGTTTTTCCACGAATTTCGCGAAACGAATCCAGATCTGCACGTCGTGTTGGTGGACGTCGAGGAGTCGCAGCCACACTCGCCGCGCGCGGTCGATTTCGCCATAACGGAGCTCGAAATTGGCGTAGGTGAGCCAGGCTTGCTGACTCGGTTCCCAGGACATCCACCGTTTGTAGATCTGGCGAGCGCCGGGCGCGTTCTCGAGCAGCTCCTCCATGTAGACGTACTTCAGCCAGATCTGCTCAGCGCGGGGGAGCGCGGTGACAGCGCGATCGAAGACGTTTCTCGCGTGGTTCACCTGCTTCGTCCGCATCTCCATTTCGGCGTACTGGAGCCACAGGCCGCTGTTGCGGCCGTCGACCTCCAGCGCTGCAGTGCGGAGAAGCCTAGAATTGGCGTTCTGTTGCTTCGCGCAGCAGCTGCTCTGCGGTGATCTGCACCGCTGCGGGCTCCTTGTTCTTTGCTTTCAGGGCTTTGTGAGGCGTGCTCGACATGTTTGACTCTGATTGTGTGATGAAGACACTCGATATATGCGGTTAAATAGGCTTGAAGCAATCCAGCAGCTTCGTTTGACACCGACTCGCTAGACCGATCAACGCGCGCACCGTCGCGCACGCCTGATCGTCGAAGAGCTTTTACTCTCTGAAGATCTTCCATCAGCTTCGATTGGCAACGTTCAATCCGTTAATTCGAGTAATGAACGTTGGTTACTGCAAGATAACGGCGGTGCGCAGGATTGTGATCGAAAACAGAGATCTTCACCGTGCGCAAATGTGGAACGTTGCAGACGTTCTCGCGATACGGTACATTGAGAGATCAGGCAAAATCCCTGAATTTCAGTCCCGACTGCTTCCGATCCGCAGTGACAATTGGCGACGACCGCGATCATTCGAATTGTTTCCCACCGCTCCGGTGAAGTTTCATCTGCCTTCTGCTCCACAATGCAGTATGTCATCAACGCTCTCGTCAAGGTGAAGAACGCCAAGGCGACTCTCCACATCCCACTCTTCCCGGTCACCACCGCTGATGGCAGACGCCTCTTTGCGCTGATGCCGGTATGCACTCGCTGCTGCGTTGCGTTCATTTTCTTATTTCTTTTTCGTTTAGGTTTCCGACTCCACCAACCAACCCGCAGCGTCTCAGCACACCTTGTCTGCTCCCTCATCCGATGTCCACGTTGCTTCCGCCAAATGTATCCGGAATTGGGACATGTCTTGCGCCATGACGAAGGAGTTTCTGGACGAAATCGCGCAACTGAAGCCTATGGATTCCAAGGATGTCCATCGCAGCTTTACCGCCCATCGTCTCCTTCGTGAGTTTGTTTCGCATTATCGCTCCGCGCGCCACAAAAGGCGAACTGCTCGCAGCGTTTTTGAAAAGATTAAGCCGTGCGCGTCCGCCAAGCTTTTTGATGCTTCAGAAGAGACTGTAACGCCTCATTTGATTTGCACTAGTCGTAAATGCACCAAAGTTTATCCGATCGTTGGCGGCGGCGGCGTTGCTCGCGTTTATGCGGCGGTGGGTCACCAGCGTTGTCAGCACAAAACCGTCGAGGATTGCGTGGCTAAGGTGCGCACGCGATTGGACATGTGCCGTGGTTGTGGCTGCGATTGGAAGTATCATGCGCAAACTGACAAGAAAGTCACTGTTCGCGAATTGAGACCTAAGGACTTGCGCGCTGCTGAACGCCGCCTTTTATCCGCTACGGATGTCGAAGGTGGTTTCCTGAACATCTGCCTCTCTCTTGTCCACATGTTTTACGGACGGAGCTGCTGCACGATGAACCACGCGTACACGGATTATCTGACGTCAGCTCCCGTGGGTCAATCGGAAACTGATGAACGCACCAACGCTGGGACCGAGTGGAACATCCTGAAGCAGTTGATGGACCACTACGAAGACGAGCGCCTCAAGGGCGCCTTTCCGGTCTCCCCGACCACCGACTTTGGATGGCTGCGCAAGCGCTTCGATTGGCTGAACAAGCACAATGTCGACACCAGCATCGTCGAGTTTTTCCTGGACCTGAAGATGGACCGCCGACAGGTGAAGACGTCGTGCTAGAAAGAAGAAACTGTCCGTTTCTATTTTTGGAATTTTTTCATTTGATTTTTGTTTTGTATTTGTTTTATACGGAATAAAATTTGAATTGAAATGCGTTGCCTTGCGTTTGTGCCTCTTCGGTTTTGCGTAAATGATCAATTTTTAAATTGCTGAGGGAGATGTCCCTTGGAATGCGGCATTTCGTTTGATTAAATTTGATTTCTGCTGTTCTCAATAATTCTCCAGTGGGAACAGGGAGCATTCAATGCAAACCTGAGCAGTTCCGAGTCAATGTTTCAAGGTCGCGCTCACCGTAAAGCGGAATTTGTCAACTGTGAACATCATCCCTCATCTCCGCGCGTTCGTTTGACTGCAATATTGGATTGAACCACTCGATTATGATTCACGTGGCTGGGCTTCTCCGAACGCTCCGAACGCGCAAAGGTCGAACGAGCTCGTAATTCTGTTTTTAGTCGTAAGTCATTTCTCGCTTTTTACTTGCAGTTACTTACTTACATATGCAACTCGGGAATCGCAGTCGTTTCCGTGTTTTTCCACGAATTTCGCGAAACGAATCCAGATCTGCACGTCGTGTTGGTGGACGTCGAGGAGTCGCAGCCACACTCGCCGCGCGCGGTCGATTTCGCCATAACGGAGCTCGAAATTGGCGTAGGTGAGCCAGGCTTGCTGACTCGGTTCCCAGGACATCCACCGTTTGTAGATCTGGCGAGCGCCGGGCGCGTTCTCGAGCAGCTCCTCCATGTAGACGTACTTCAGCCAGATCTGCTCAGCGCGGGGGAGCGCGGTGACAGCGCGATCGAAGACGTTTCTCGCGTGGTTCACCTGCTTCGTCCGCATCTCCATTTCGGCGTACTGGAGCCACAGGCCGCTGTTGCGGCCGTCGACCTCCAGCGCTGCAGTGCGGAGAAGCCTAGAATTGGCGTTCTGTTGCTTCGCGCAGCAGCTGCTCTGCGGTGATCTGCACCGCTGCGGGCTCCTTGTTCTTTGCTTTCAGGGCTTTGTGAGGCGTGCTCGACATGTTTGACTCTGATTGTGTGATGAAGACACTCGATATATGCGGTTAAATAGGCTTGAAGCAATCCAGCAGCTTCGTTTGACACCGACTCGCTAGACCGATCAACGCGCGCACCGTCGCGCACGCCTGATCGTCGAAGAGCTTCTACTCTCTGAAGATCTTCCATCAGCTTCGATTGACAACGTTCAATCCGTTAATTCGAGTAATGAACGTTGGTTACTGCAAGATAACGGCGGTGCGCAGGATTGTGATCGAAAACAGAGATCTTCACCGTGCGCAAGTGTGGAACGTTGCAGACGTTCTCGCGATACGGTACATTGAGAGATCAGGCAAAATCCCTGAATTTCAGTCCCGACTGCTTCCGATCCGCAGTGACAATTGGCGACGACCGCGATCATTCGAATTGTTTCCCACCGCTCCGGTGAAGTTTCATCTGCCTTCTGCTCCACAATGCAGTACGTCATCAACGCTCTCGTCAAGGTGAAGAACGCCAAGGCGACTCTCCACATCCCACTCTTCCCGGTCACCACCGCTGATGGCAGACGCCTCTTTGCGCTGATGCCGGTATGCACTCGCTGCTGCGTTGCGTTCATTTTCTTATTTCTTTTTCGTTTAGGTTTCCGACTCCACCAACCAACCCGCAGCGTCTCAGCACACCTTGTCTGCTCCCTCATCCGATGTCGAGCATTCCATCGATGAAGAATGGGGCTATCAAGGCCATGTCGCTGACGACGACCACCATTTGAAGTGCGAGCAATCGCCTACTTCCTCTGAGGTAAGCTGCAAACCCGAGCTTAACCATTACATCATTCTTTTAGGCTGTCGATGCTGCTCCCTCATCCGATGTCGAGCATTCCATCGATGAAGAATGGGGCTATCAAGGCCATGTCGCTGTCAATGCTGCACAATCCGCTCCTTCATCCGATGTCGAGCATTCCATCGATGAAGAATGGGGCTACAATGATCCTGTCGCTGACGACGACCACCATTTGAAGTGCGAGCAATCGCCTACTTCCTCTGAGGTAAGCTGCAAACCCGAGCTTAACCATTACATCATTCTTTTAGGCTGTCGATGCTGCTCCCTCATCCGATGTCGAGCATTCCATCGATGAAGAATGGGGCTATCAAAGCCATGTCGCTGGCGACGACCACCTTTTGAAGTGCGAGCAATCGCCTTCTTTCTCTGAGGTTAGCTGCAAACTCGAATTCAACGTTCATTAAACTTTTTTCCAGATTGCCGATGAACGAATTCCTCAGTTGTCTCATGAGACTGTGAACTTAACGAATGACGCTCCCCAACAAACTGGACCTGGCAGCTCTTCGTCATCCACGGAAGCAGTTGACTCATACAAGTCCAAGACTGCCTCGAAGGCCACGATGGAGTCTCACAAGTCCAAGTCCAGGACTGCCTCGAAGGCCACGAAGGAGTCTCACAAGTCCAAGTCCAGGACTGCCTCGAAGGCCACGAAGGAGTCTCACAAGTCAATCATGAGTGACAAGAACGTTTCCTGGAAGGTAAGCTTGAAAGTTAAACTCAATCGTTGCATCATTTAATTTTATTTCAGGATGCCAACGACGGAAATTCTTCTTTTTGGGAATCATCGAAGTCGAAGACTGCAACGAAGGAGTCTCTCAAGTCAACCATGAGTGACAAGAACGTTTCCTGGAAGCAGAAGCCGACCTTACCCGTCGATGTTAATGACTCGCGTTCCAACAACAGCTCGTCTGCCAGCGGACATTTTCCTTTTCGGATGGTAATTTATCAATTAATCGTTCTTGTTTATTTTATCTTTTTTTTTATAGATTCCTCCTCATGCGAACCTCGTTGTGAAGAAGATGGCCGATGTCAACGTGATTCTCCTGGGCGAAAGCGGAGTTGGAAAGTCGACATGGATCAACTCAATTCTGAACTACCTCGGTCGCAGATCCTTCGATGATGCACTCAACAGGAAGAAACTGTTCACACCCTACAAGACTGTCATGGACCGAGGAAATAGGAAGCTTCTCGTTGACTATGAAACTTCGAAGATTCGTTACAAGCCGCGGTCCTACGCTTTCCAACGAAATGGCCATGTCTACCACTTTGTCGATGGACCCAGCGTTTCTACATCGTTCGGACCTTTGAAGGATCGCCGAAACATGGATCAGCTGCTCCAGGTGTTTGCTTCGTTCGACCACGTCAACGCAATCTGTTTCCTCATCGAAGCCGGCAGTCAGCAGCTTAGCGATGCTTTCCGCTTCTGCTTTGTGGATTTGCTCACTGTTCTCCCTCCTTCGGCGATGAACAACGTGTTCTTCTGCTTCACCAAGTCCGCGTCCACTGGATTTCTGCCCGGAAACGGCGTCATCTGCCTGAACGAACTGCTGACCGAGTACCGCGCAAAAGGTTATCTGGACTCGCACTTCAAGGTCAACATGGAGCATTTCATGGACAACGAGCTGCTCGAACACCTGGCTTTGACCCACGTTGCTTCCGCCAAATGTATCCGGAATTGGGACATGTCTTGCGCCATGACGAAGGAGTTTCTGGACGAAATCGCGCAACTGAAGCCTATGGATTCCAAGGATGTCCATCGCAACTTTACCGCCCATCGTCTCCTTCGTGAGTTTGTTTCGCATTATCGCTCCGCGCGCCACAAAAGGCGAACTGCTCGCAGCGTTTTTGAAAAGATTAAGCCGTGCGCGTCCGCCAAGCTTTTTGATGCTTCAGAAGAGACTGTAACGCCTCATTTGATTTGCACTAGTCGTAAATGCACCAAAGTTTATCCGATCGTTGGCGGCGGCGGCGTTGCTCGCGTTTATGCGGCGGTGTGTCACCAGCGTTGTCAGCACAAAACCGTCGAGGATTGCGTGGCTAAGGTGCGCACGCGATTGGACATGTGCCGTGGTTGTGGCTGCGATTGGAAGTATCATGCGCAAACTGATAAGAAAGTCACTGTTCGCGAATTGAGACCTAAGGACTTGCGCGCTGCTGAACGCCGCCTTTTATCCGCTACGGATGTCGAAGGTGGTTTCCTGAACATCTGCCTCTCTCTTGTCCACATGTTTTACGGACGGAGCTGCTGCACGATGAACCACGCGTACACGGATTATCTGACGTCAGCTCCTGTGGGCCAATCGGAAACTGATGAACGCACCAACGCTGGGACCGAGTGGAACATCCTGAAGCAGTTGATGGACCACTACGAAGACGAGCGCCTCAAGGGCGCCTTTCCGGTCTCCCCGACCACCGACTTTGGATGGCTGCGCAAGCGCTTCGATTGGCTGAACAAGCACAATGTCGACACCAGCATCGTCGAGTTTTTCCTGGACCTGAAGATGGACCGCCGACAGGTGAAGACGTCGTGCTAGAAAGAAGAAACTGTCCGTTTCTATTTTTGGAATTTTTTCATTTGATTTTTGTTTTGTATTTGTTTTATACGGAATAAAATTTGAATCGAAATGCGTTGCCTTGCGTTTGTGCCTCTTCGGTTTTGCGTAAATGATCAATTTTTAAATTGCTGAGGGAGATGTCCCTTGGAATGCGGCATTTCGTTTGATTAAATTTGATTTCTGCTGTTCTCAATAATTCTCCAGTGGGAACAGGGAGCATTCAATGCAAACCTGAGCAGTTCCGAGTCAATGTTTCAAGGTCGCGCTCACCGTAAAGCGGAATTTGTCAACTGTGAACATCATCCCTCATCTCCGCGCGTTCGTTTGACTGCAATATTGCACTGAACCACTCGATTATGATTCACGTGGCTGGGCTTCTCCGAACGCTCCGAACGCGCAAAGGTCGAACGAGCTCGTAATTCTGTTTTTAGTCGTCAGTCATTTCTCGCTTTTTACTTGCAGTTACTTACTTACATATGCAACTCGGGAATCGCAGTCGTTTCCGTGTTTTTCCTCGAATTTCGCGAAACGAATCCAGATCTGCACGTCGTGTTGGTGGACGTCGAGGAGTCGCAGCCACACTCGCCGCGCGCGGTCGATTTCGCCATAACGGAGCTCGAAATTGGCGTAGGTGAGCCAGGCTTGCTGACTCGGTTCCCAGGACATCCACCGTTTGTAGATCTGGCGAGCGCCGGGCGCGTTCTCGAGCAGCTCCTCCATGTAGACGTACTTCAGCCAGATCTGCTCAGCGCGGGGAGCGCGGTGACCGCGCGATCGAAGACGTTTCTCGCGTGGTTCACCTGCTTCGTCCGCATCTCCATCTCGGCGTACTGGAGCCACAGGCCGATGTTGCGGCCGTCGACCTCCAGCGCTCTTTCGAACACCGACCGCATCGTCTGCAGCTCCCCGATCGTCTCCTCCCACTTCGCGTACTTCAGAAAGTTGGCGATCTGCGCGCGATTCCGATAGATTGCGTCCTCAAAGTCTTTGCGGCGTCGTCGGTTGAGTTCGGCGAGTTCTTGTGCATCCGCGGGGATTCCGCAGGACGGAGAAGCCGAGAATTGGCGTTCGGTGGCTTCACGCAGCAGCTGCTCTGCGGTGATCTGCACCGCTGCGGGCTCCTTGTTCTTTGCTTTCAGGGCTTTGTGAGGCGTGCTCGACATGTTTGACTCTGATTGTGTGATGAAGACACTCGATATATGCGGTTAAATAGGCTTGAAGCAATCCAGCAGCTTCGTTTGACACCGACTCGCTAGACCGATCAACGCGCGCACCGTCGCGCACGCCTGATCGTCGAAGAGCTTCTACTCTCTGAAGATCTTCCATCAGCTTCGATTGACAACGTTCAATCCGTTAATTCGAGTAATGAACGTTGGTTACTGCAAGATAACGGCGGTGCGCAGGATTGTGATCGAAAACAGAGATCTTCACCGTGCGCAAGTGTGGAACGTTGCAGACGTTCTCGCGATACGGTACATTGAGAGATCAGGCAAAATCCCTGAATTTCAGTCCCGACTGCTTCCGATCCGCAGTGACAATTGGCGACGACCGCGATCATTCGAATTGTTTCCCACCGCTCCGGTGAAGTTTCATCTGCCTTCTGCTCCACAATGCAGTACGTCATCAACGCTCTCGTCAAGGTGAAGAACGCCAAGGCGACTCTCCACATCCCACTCTTCCCGGTCACCACCGCTGATGGCAGACGCCTCTTTGCGCTGATGCCGGTATGCACTCGCTGCTGCGTTGCGTTCATTTTCTTATTTCTTTTTCGTTTAGGTTTCCGACTCCACCAACCAACCCGCAGCGTCTCAGCACACCTTGTCTGCTCCCTCATCCGATGTCGAGCATTCCATCGATGAAGAATGGGGCTATCAAGGCCATGTCGCTGACGACGACCACCATTTGAAGTGCGAGCAATCGCCTACTTCCTCTGAGGTAAGCTGCAAACCCGAGCTTAACCATTACATCATTCTTTTAGGCTGTCGATGCTGCTCCCTCATCCGATGTCGAGCATTCCATCGATGAAGAATGGGGCTATCAATGTCCATGTCGCTGACGACGACCACCATTTGAAGTGCGAGCAATCGCCTACTTCCTCTGAGGTAAGCTGCAAACCCGAGCTTAACCATTACATCATTCTTTTAGGCTGTCGATGCTGCTCCCTCATCCGATGTCGAGCATTCCATCGATGAAGAATGGGGCTATCAAGGCCATGTCGCTGTCAATGCTGCACAATCCGCTCCTTCATCCGATGTCGAGCATTCCATCGATGAAGAATGGGGCTATCAAAGCCATGTCGCTGGCGACGACCACCTTTTGAAGTGCGAGCAATCGCCTACTTCCTCTGAGGTAAGCTGCACACCCGAGCTTAACCATTACATCATTCTTTTAGGCTGTCGATGCTGCTCCCTCATCCGATGTCGAGCATTCCATCGATGAAGAATGGGGCTATCAAAGCCATGTCGCTGGCGACGACCACCTTTTGAAGTGCGAGCAATCGCCTTCTTTCTCTGAGGTTAGCTGCAAACTCGAATTCAACGTTCATTAAACTTTTTTCCAGATTGCCGATGAACGAATTCCTCAGTTGTCTCATGAGACTGTGAACTTAACGAATGACGCTCCCCAACAAACTGGACCTGGCAGCTCTTCGTCATCCACGGAAGCAGTTGACTCATACAAGTCCAAGACTGCCTCGAAGGCCACGATGGAGTCTCACAAGTCCAAGTCCAGGACTGCCTCGAAGGCCACGAAGGAGTCTCACAAGTCAATCATGAGTGACAAGAACGTTTCCTGGAAGGTAAGCTTGAAAGTTAAACTCAATCGTTGCATCATTTAATTTTATTTCAGGATGCCAACGACGGAAATTCTTCTTTTTGGGAATCATCGAAGTCGAAGACTGCAACGAAGGAGTCTCTCAAGTCAACCATGAGTGACAAGAACGTTTCCTGGAAGCAGAAGCCGACCTTACCCGTCGATGTTAATGACTCGCGTTCCAACAACAGCTCGTCTGCCAGCGGACATTTTCCTTTTCGGATGGTAATTTATCAATTAATCGTTCTTGTTTATTTTATCTTTTTTTTTATAGATTCCTCCTCATGCGAACCTCGTTGTGAAGAAGATGGCCGATGTCAACGTGATTCTCCTGGGCGAAAGCGGAGTTGGAAAGTCGACATGGATCAACTCAATTCTGAACTACCTCGGTCGCAGATCCTTCGATGATGCACTCAACAGGAAGAAACTGTTCACACCCTACAAGACTGTCATGGACCGAGGAAATAGGAAGCTTCTCGTTGACTATGAAACTTCGAAGATTCGTTACAAGCCGCGGTCCTACGCTTTCCAACGAAATGGCCATGTCTACCACTTTGTCGATGGACCCAGTGTTTCTACATCGTTCGGACCTTTGAAGGATCGCCGAAACATGGATCAGCTGCTCCAGGTGTTTGCTTCGTTCGACCACGTCAACGCAATCTGTTTCCTCATCGAAGCCGGCAGTCAGCAGCTTAGCGATGCTTTCCGCTTCTGCTTTGTGGATTTGCTCACTGTTCTCCCTCCTTCGGCGATGAACAACGTGTTCTTCTGCTTCACCAAGTCCGCGTCCACTGGATTTCTGCCCGGAAACGGCGTCATCTGCCTGAACGAACTGCTGACCGAGTTCCGCGCAAAAGGTTATCTGGACTCGCACTTCAAGGTCAACATGGAGCATTTCATGGACAACGAGCTGCTCGAACACCTGGCTTTGACCCACGTTGCTTCCGCCAAATGTATCCGGAATTGGGACATGTCTTGCGCCATGACGAAGGAGTTTCTGGACGAAATCGCGCAACTGAAGCCTATGGATTCCAAGGATGTCCATCGCAACTTTACCGCCCATCGTCTCCTTCGTGAGTTTGTTTCGCATTATCGCTCCGCGCGCCACAAAAGGCGAACTGCTCGCAGCGTTTTTGAAAAGATTAAGCCGTGCGCGTCCGCCAAGCTTTTTGATGCTTCAGAAGAGACTGTAACGCCTCATTTGATTTGCACTAGTCGTAAATGCACCAAAGTTTATCCGATCGTTGGCGGCGGCGGCGTTGCTCGCGTTTATGCGGCGGTGTGTCACCAGCGTTGTCAGCACAAAACCGTCGAGGATTGCGTGGCTAAGGTGCGCACGCGATTGGACATGTGCCGTGGTTGTGGCTGCGATTGGAAGTATCATGCGCAAACTGATAAGAAAGTCACTGTTCGCGAATTGAGACCTAAGGACTTGCGCGCTGCTGAACGCCGCCTTTTATCCGCTACGGATGTCGAAGGTGGTTTCCTGAACATCTGCCTCTCTCTTGTCCACATGTTTTACGGAAGGAGCTGCTGCACGATGAACCACGCGTACACGGATTATCTGACGTCAGCTCCCGTGGGTCAATCGGAAACTGATGAACGCACCAACGCTGGGACCGAGTGGAACATCCTGAAGCAGTTGATGGACCACTACGAAGACGAGCGCCTCAAGGGCGCCTTTCCGGTCTCCCCGACCACCGACTTTGGATGGCTGCGCAAGCGCTTCGATTGGCTGAACAAGCACAATGTCGACACCAGCATCATCGAGTTTTTCCTGGACCTGAAGATGGACCGCCGACAGGTGAAGACGTCGTGCTAGAAAGAAGAAACTGTCCGTTTCTATTTTTGGAATTTTTTCATTTGATTTTTGTTTTGTATTTGTTTTATACGGAATAAAATTTGAATTGAAATGCGTTGCCTTGCGTTTGTGCCTCTTCGGTTTTGCGTAAATGATCACTTTCTAAATTTCTGAGGGAGATGTCCCTTGGAATGCGGCATTTCGTTTGATTAAATTTGATTTCTGCTGTTCTCAATAATTCTCCAGTGGGAACAGGGAGCATTCAATGCAAACCTGAGCAGTTCCGAGTCAATGTTTCAAGGTCGCGCTCACCGTAAAGCGGAATTTGTTCTCATCGCACCTTGTCTGCTCCCTCATCCGTTGTCGAGCGTTCCATCGATTTGCTGAAATCTTCATTCAATTCCTGTGCAGAAACACAGCTTGAATGTTGTAACAGCGGTATCACATCGCTAGTATTTATCACTAAGGTATCACAATGTTGTCAAATTGTATCATAACGTTGAAAGTCTTCACACCTTCTCACGCGCAAAGTTACCATCTCATATTTACCGTTTGAGCTCTGCAATACGACTCTCCTTCATTTCACGAGGGAAAAAAACTGACCACGAGACGCCCGCTGTCGCTTTGTGACTTTCTCTTCCGCATCTGCGCAAACAAACCGATTTGCGCAGATGCAGCGGTCACTCCTCGCTGTCGCGCTGTTTGCCTCCAGCTGTGTATCAATTCCTCGTTTCGTACGCGCATCCAGGAACTAATGTTTATTCGAAACGTCTAGACAATTTCCACATAGAAATCTTCGACTTTCGGAAGACCGAAAATCTGCGCTTTTGTCGAGGACATGTCGCTCATCACTTTGTACCCCGAATCCAAATCCGAGAGCACCGTGTTCACAGAGCGCCGTTCTTCTATGTCGTCCTCCGGCGCTTTTCTCTCCACAAGCAGGTAGATGCTCATCGCAATAGCGGTGATACTCAGCGCGACGACTCCGCACACGAGGAACATCAGCAAGTAGAGCGGCCCGTGGTCTTCATAGGAGATCTGATAGAAATCGTTGGGTGTTGTAGGTGCGAACATTCGCTCTGTCGTTGTGCGGATTACTGTAGCACTTGTAGGAGTAGATGTGACGACAGGCGCTCTTGTAGTTGCAGTACTGGGTACTACTGTAGTTGTCGTTGTAGGAGCCTTTGTCGTGTCCATCGGCACTCGACGATCACAAGTCAGTCCTTGGAATCCATCTTTGCAGTGGAATTTGTGCCGGAAGGTGATCGAGTAGAAGGGTTCCCTCATTTCCACGTCCACCCAGTCGTGACGCCAGAAGATCCGATGCTTCAGCTCGGCAAACGCCACGATGGGACCGTTGAGAATGGAGAGGCTGACTTGAAGGTGGTAATTGTTCTAAACTATCGTTTACGGGCCTGTTTCATGATCGCGTGAGCCTCACCCACGAGCCTTTGTGGTCTTTGAAGATGATCGGCATATCCGCCTTCCCGTTGACGATGGCGGAGATCTGCGTTTCTTCGCAGAAAACCGAATTGTGCAGACAGAATGTCATTCGGTACTCTTTGTTCAGTTTGAATCCGTTGACGTGGAACGCGATATCGTCGACTGCAAAGACGCCGTTGGCACTTGCGAGCTAAAAGCAGAGAATTGAAGCAAATCAGGTCAAACGATGATTACCTTCGAGCTGCAGGCGAAGACGAACAAGCAACAGAGGAGAAACCGCATTTCAATGACGGAAATCTCCGATTGTCATGTTTAATGACATCTACGAACCACTGAATCGCGACTAAGGAGTTTAAGAGATTCACACATAGTTTCTTCTGACACCGACTAGATTACGGTACTCCATTACGGTGGCAACTATGAGGTTCGAATTACGGCTGAGAAGATTTTTCACCCAGTCCATCCTGCCGCTTGTTGGCTGATTTGAGTGGAATAGAGCCAAAATTCAGAAGTCAAAGCATTGCTTTCTCGTGTCTGACACAGAGCTAATGGGTACCAAAGTCCTACAGCGATCTTACTTTATTACCAAGCACATTTTCTACAGACATATTACAGTAACCCACACGAATCGAGCGCATTCAGAGCTCAGTCTTGATACCGAAGACATCACCGCGGAGCTCCATCTCGACGTCGATCTTCGGCTCGAAGTTGGCGGCGATTTCGTCGAATGCGAAAGCGCGAGTTGCGTTCGTCGGCTCCTCGATTTGCGTCTCTTCGACTCCCTCGAATCCGACGCACTCCATCACCTCCGTCAAGCAGACGCCGTTGGGCATCGGACAGCTTCCATCGTCGAGGCAAGGACCTGAAGCGCAAAGATGACTCTTGTAGCGATGTTTCACTCCTACCGTATTGGATGATATCAGGGTGACTCGCGAAATCGAACGCCGCAGCGGGCTCGAACTCTCCGAATCTCGTCGGATCGTCGATTCCCACGCATTCCATGGATTCCGTTATGCAGAGACCCAAAGGCATCGGGCAGGAGCCGTCATCGAGACACGGACCTGAATGTTCTAGTTATACAAGACTGAAATACAGTAATCCCAAACCGTAGGTGATGATCTGCGGCTCATCGGCGAAGACCGCGGCGACAATGACCGAAACAAGGAGAAGAGCGTTCATTATGGAGAAAAGGGAATGATTTGATTGAAGAGCGATGGAGGCGCTTTATATGGGAACTGAGATTCGCGATCATCTGCTGTTAGGCAAATATCGGCTTTTGAAGCGAGCCGTTAGGTCATGTTTGTTTGCGCGGCCAGTCATTCGATTGTTTCATATCGGCAAATCGGTCTCTGTGTGCGGAGGACGACATTCGAGATCCTGTTGCACACATGCGCGACAGCCGCGTAGTAGTCTGGTGGCATACTGTAGGCATCGCATTTGGGGGGAACTTAGAGTTGCTTTCAAGGGCATAAATGCGCGCAAGAGAGCGGTTTTAGTTTGTGAAAATGGCTCTTTTAGCTCTACTGTGTTCTCTGAAAAGCAAGAAGCAGATGGTGGAGCCGAGCACCTCCGCAGTCAATTCTCAGAGTCTTGCAACGAAGAAGGATTTTAGAGCCGTCGCTTATATGATCGTGTCGAGCTTCATTTTGTGATTCCGAGTCGCCTTTTTCTCATAACCGGATGCATAACTGGCCAGTTGAAATAAAGATTCGCTTCATTTGGCCAACTTACGTCTTTGTAGCCTTGTAGTTAGTTCAGACGTCTGATAGCAAATATCACAATTTGTTTTTGCTACGAACGAACTTGTTCTTGAGAGAAGAAAATGTTATAAGTCATGTCACGCTCACAGCGATAACTACTTCAACTTTAGAATTGTAATGTAAATCTGGGATATCAAAAATCCGGCGGCGGCGGTTAGCCGGCGGAGACTTATCCGGCGGCGAGTTGTCCTGGCGGCGAGTCGGCGGCGGCTGTAGCGGAGACTATCGCGGTTTCACCATTGCAAA
>MQUG01003555.1:0-57153 GCA_007213375.1 Steinernema feltiae | reverse complement strand
TGGAGAAAACCTGCAACAGCTTGTCCATGTTGCGACGATCACGCAGAGGTCCGTGAAAGGTGGACACGCTGGGTCCATCCACAAAGCGGTAAACACGGCCATTCCATGGGTAGGAGTAGGAGCGAGGTACGTAGTCGGTATTCGATCTTCCGTAGTCCATGACGAGTTTCCTTACACCTTGCTCCATGACCATCTTGAACGGCATGAATTGTTTCTTCCTTTCAATGGCATCGTTGAAGGACTTGCGGCCGAGGTAAGTCAACATCGAGTTGATCCACGTGGATTTTCCGACTCCGCTTTCGCCCAAGACGAGCACATTAACATCTGGAAGGGGAGGGACCTGCAAATAGAAAGAACTTTAAAACCAGCACGAGAATTCACAAAATTACCATACGCAACGGGAAACGGCTGTGCACGTCTGCTTCATCCTGTGCGTCAATCTTCTTACCTTTGGCAGGCAGAGGAGCACACTGAAGGGATGCAAATATAGATTAAAAACATACAAGCGAAGTTGCTTACAGGAGGAAGAGCCGCAAGCCACTTATTCAATTCAGACTGATCCTTACGTGAACAGGAGAGAGGGGTGCGAGAAGAACACACCGAGTCGTTGTCCGTCGTCGAAGAATCGCCGTAGTTGTACTGAATAAATAAATGTCAACAAATCAAAAAGCTGCGAAAACTTACGCCAAACGCTACTTGCACGCGTTCAGGACGTCGACTGCGAAAAATTGCTTTCTTCGCGTTAACGAGAGATCTGAAGATGAAATGCATCATGGTACAGAGAGCAGATGAGATGAGAGCACCGGAGTGGTAATGACACGTGTCGACTGAACGCCGCCAACGCCAACGCGCGCGAAATAAGCAGCCAGTACGGTAACACCCTGATTGATCAAGCTACCGTATCACATGCGCTCTCTTTCAGGGTCGATCACTTTTCCCACGCTTTCTTTCACAGTGGATGTTTTTTTGCGTGCGATGGGTGAGTCAACTCACAGTTGTGCCTAATCGTTGATTTTCGAGCCTATGAATGTAAAGTAGGTGTGCGCGATGGTTCTGCACTTTTATTTCTTGTGTATTTCACTATATTTGCTCACCATCACTGCGGCGTCGCTTTCGCTGACATTTGTGATGCGAGTTGTAGTTTCACAAAATATATATTCGTCCGCAATCAGCCACAAAAAATAGCTGCTTGTATTTAATATTGTTTTTGTCTCATGCCAAGAGCTCAGAGACGAAGGTGCATCGTTGATTGGTGCTTTTGTTTGTCGTTCAGTGGCTCTGAGGGCGCGAATAAATATGTTTATTTATAAATAATTTCATTGCGATGTTACAGATAGGTAGCAATGACGGACCGCTTCCCTCACCCTTCCGAGTTTCTCTTGCAAAGCGTGCCGAATTTGTCGCATCTTCCGAATCTGCCAAGTTTGCCAAGTATGCCAGCGCCCACAGGTTCGTTTTGTTTTGTTTGAATCGTGGCGTCGAATGGGACTCGATTTGACGGTTGAATTTATTTGTTGGTTTCTCTTGTCTGTGAGTTGCGGTTTCGTTTTTGTGCTTCTCAACGAAATTATTTTGAGCTTCAGTCAACGGGTTTTTGACTTTTAGCCTCTTCTCATACCTTCTGATTAGTTCGACTAATTTTGAATGGCGATTTCATGCAATTTTACGTTTTTTGGGCTTCCGCTCCTACTGTATGTTTTCATTCGCCTTTGTTTAGCCGCGATGATTGAATCTAACCGAGTGGCGCCTTACCAAGTTCCGGAACCCTTCAGCATGAATTTCATGAATTTCGTTCGCAACATTGATCCCCAATTCCCGAATCCCAATCCAACTCCTACGCCTGCGTTGGTGAATATGGCTGTTGGAAGCGATCTTTTCGGTTTGGATGTAAATATGAATCAAAGGTAAGATTGTAACTTTTCGGGGCTCAAATTAGCTATCTTGGATCTTGTGTAGTAGACAGATTGGCCCAAATTTTAACACATTTGGCGGACCATTTATTGGAAACCACAAGAGGATGCATGATTTGCAGTGCTCGATTCCGGACGAATATCGCGTCTCCGTGCACGCAACCAAACCAGATCCATCAGGTGCATTGAACCTTCTTATGCCGTTCAAGGAGGGCCGCCTCGGCGATGAAGTGTTGTTCCACATCTTCTATAATTTTGGTGGAGAAGTTTACCAGCTCTGGGCAGCTGCTGAGTTGTAAGTTCAACTCCACGTTTCGACGATAATACTAAGGTGATCTAGATACAATCGTGGATGGCGCTACCACAAGACGCAACAAGTCTGGATAACGCGTTCGCAGTTTTCCGTCCATGATCAGAGTCCCACTCATGAGACGGCGATGTACACCTACTTTGACAAAAATTTGTTTCGCAAGGTTGGCTGCCTATTCTAATTAATGTTATTGATGATGATCGTTTAGATGACTCGGGAAATGACGATATTCTTTGAAGAAATAGAGGGTCGACCACTTGTCCCCTCCCATGAGGATCTATTTAATAAGAGATTTTAGCATGTTGATTAAATTGTTGCAAATTACGCTGCCTGGATTGTTTTTAGATAAATAATGTTCAGATTTAGTTTTCGGTGTCTGCAAAACGTTGGCTTTTATAAATATTTTCGCATTGAAATCAGTCGTCACGCCCTTCCACGACGGGCAACATAGAAACCGGCGTATGCAGCGAATCCGTAGCACAAAGAAACGCCAACGACAATAGCGCTGCCGATGAGCGTTCGTCCAACCATGGTATCCTCGAACTGTCGTCCGTCGTCCACTTCCTCCTTCGATGTTTGCACTTCTCTGTCTTGAATTCCCGCGGAGTTTATTTCTTGATTCTCCTCGTGTTCATAGAAGCGAATGTTGTCTCGATATCTACCAGAAAGTGCATCTTCGGTGTTACTGCAACAATTCATTAAATACATAAGATCAACTTCTCGGACTATCACAACTCACATTTTTTCTACCAGGAAAATTGATCGAGGAAACGTGTATACTACAGGACTGCACAAACCGTCGTAGTAGAATTCGACATCCATTGACTTGACGAAGTTCCTTGTTCTGTATATGTATGCGAACCGTTGGAACATATGGATGGCCACTTTGCTACGTGCAACATCTGCAAGGGCTCTGCCTGGTTGGGTGTACGATTTTTTGTTTCTGAAGAAAGCTTCCTTCAGCATTGCCTTAAAGTTACAAGAATTAGCCGAGTAATATACGAGCAAAAACTTACTTGCGCTGTAGTCTCAACTTTCTCTTGTTTAGCCGTATTGCCACTGCCGCATTGGGGATTCGTCGTGTTGAATAATAGCTGCAGCTTCTCTTCATTATCGTACAGTAGGATTGCCTCTTCCGTTCTAATAACATTGAGTGTTCCTTTATAAGCTGCGAAATTTTGGTCATGATTGCGGTTATCTGCCTCGTTTTCCCTATCTTCCCTTTCAAGAGCGATTTTGTGTTGGTCACCGATAGTTGTTGTTTCATCATTGATTTGCTTCCATTTTCCGCTAAAATCGAGCAATCGAGCATAAGGAGTATATATTTTTCAGCGACATACATGACAGGACGTGGCCAAAAAGCGCAACTCGAATCGAAGCCTTGTTTGCCTTGAGAAAAGACCGCAATCTTCGTCTCGTCGATGGTCGCGAACGATCCGGACGCAAATTCGACGTCATCTCTATCCATTAGGCATTCTGGAAGAACGCAATTATTATGGGAAGTGAGATAATTGATACTTACCAGGAAGAGCGATTTCTTTAGCAATACTGTTTAAGGAGGCATGGCGGTAGATACAAGTACCGATCACTTCAAAGACCTCGAAGTTATTGGCGATGAAGTCTTCGATTGGGTCGAGAAAGGCTGACTTCAACACGGCGCACCGGTGATCATGGTTCGGGTCGTGGACAAATTGAGCTGAAATCAGTTGGAATATTTTGAAATGTGAAGAATAATTTGTGAAACGGAAAAGCGCGCTTGATGCAAGTTGAAGTAAAAAATATCGGATTTAAAACAGCGCCAAATTCGCGCCAGAGCGTTCAGCAAATATCAATATGGTCTTACCTTGTACGCAGAACAAGATCGCGAAGAAGGTCGAAAGCGACAAGCACGCCATCTGTGACGTCACCTAACAGTGACTATGAGCGGTCAATCAACTGATTTTGCAGAAGCATGCACGTCTAGACAGATGGCAGACCGTGCAACAAGACACGTGGCAGAAGCAGCTATCAGACAGAAGGCAGCATAAAAAGGCGCGTTGGAGTTCACTTTCCGGTGAACCAGTTGGACTCCGCCGGTAGAAAATGACGCGCTCCGCTCTGACGTTCTTCGTCATTGCCATCTTCGCCACGTATGGCTTCGCTCAGCCGGTTTCTTCACCTTCGATCCAAAGTGAGTTTTCTTTTTCCGCGTTCCTTTTCGATTCCTAAATGAACTTTACAGCAAACTTCACCATCACCTACACCGACAGAACGATCGCGAGCGCTCCGCACCAGGTCGTCGTCAGAGGCTCTTTCCGCAACTACGACGCGGTGCAGAATGCTATTCACCAGATCCACCAGAAAGGCGCCGATTGGTGTGGATTCGGGTTGGAAGTGGTGAATATGCCGACGATCATGCGATGTAAGACGCGATTGACGTTAATTCCGGTGCTGATTGGTTGTTTTAGTTTGGTCATCCGAGGATTCCAGTGACTTCAACGAGCGACTGAGAACCTCCGATTGTGTGAATAACGAGCTGAGTGAGTCATATTAGCACAGCTTCCGCCCTAATTCTCCATTTTTAGAGCACTTCTATAAAGGCAACAGATCAAGAGGAAAGGAAACGTTGGATGATCACAGCGGAGATGCAGCGTTTCACGGAATGTCGATTTCCGCGATTTTAGCAATCTTGTTCGGAGGGCTCTCCTCCTGCTTATTCATTGTCCTGATCGTTTTGTGTATCGTGAACTGCAGCCGTTCCGCTCAGAACTTGCCGTCGCATCCTCCTCCCTACTACGTTCCTCAGTATCCGGCGCCTCGTCACCGAAGCCGCCGCAGCGGTCGTAGAAGTCACAAGAGCTCTCGTAGCGAGCGATATGAGAACGAGAGTCGATCATCGAGATAACTTTTGTCTTTTTCAATGTAAATGTAAAATAAATTCGGGGTAATGTTCAAACTACGTCCTGCGACTTTGCACAGATCATCGCATAGCATCATATCAACTCACAAGATAGTTAATCGCATAAATATTGAGCAAAACAATAATTTATTATGATTTTTTATTTATGGAATGAATACCTGTTAATAATAGTAGAACGCCTTCGCTCAGAAAGTCACTCCAAAAACGTCGAACAAGTCCTCAGCTGAAAGCGCGAAAGATCCGTCGGCACTGTGAGTCTCCTGACTGTCTGTGCTCCGAGTCGTTTGCTGCTGCTCCTGTTCCTGGTGGTTTTCCGGATTGTCTTCGTGAATTTTATTCGAGCAGCCAGTCGCATCATTGTTTTCAAAATCCGCGGGAGTGTAGTGCTTCCGGACATGTCGACGGCGCATTGGGCGCCAAGTGCGTCGAAGTTCCACCACATGATAGGAAGCGTTGCCGTTCCGCAACTCCTCTCGAATCCAAGCCAGATCATCTTTATAAACTTCCTTTTCCTGCAATTCTAGTAACTGCATTGTCATTTAGTAGCCGAGTTACCTCATTCTGTTTCTCGTTCTTTTCCGTCTTCTTTGCAACAGGAACAGGCGCTGGTGGCGGTTTCGGGTTTGTCTTCGGCTTCGGCTGGTTGAAGGTCACAACGTACTCAGCATCCTCTCGCGGCTGTCGAAATTCTGGAACGATGCATTTCTTGATGGAGGTTTGCGAAGCCTGAGGAACGTCGACCTGAGTCGGTTGTTGTTGAGGCTGCGGAACTTCTGGAACGATGCATTTCTTGATGGAGGTCTGTTGAGCCTGGGGAATGTCGACCTGAGTCGGTTGTCGTGGAGGCTAAATTGCTTAAATAAATCACTGGTATTGATACACTAGCCAACCCGAGGAGTGCGCACAATCTTCATAGCCATCAGCTGAGCTTTTCGGGCCTGCTTCGCGTCCATTGTTGAGGAAGGACTCCTGCAATGGACAGATAAATTAATGTGGAGAACACGAGCGCGCACGCAACAACCGCACGGAAAATAAATATTTATTACAGTTCAATTTTGGCGGCGATATATGTTTGATTTCGCAATCAAAACGTGCGCAGTTTTTCTCAAAAATGTTCATTTTACAAAATTCAGTTCGGCGTAAACAATTGAGTTGCTCATGCAGTTCACAATTTTCGACGAAGTGAATTTCGTTTTCGTCGTGACATGCACGATGCATTTATTCACCACGAGACCGGAGAAGGCAAACGCCAACGGTGCGCATTGATTCCAACTTCTTTGCATGACGAAATCGTTGTGAAACGCAGACAAAAATGAAAGCACTCATGCAGGATTCTGTAATTCATCGTATTTTGGTCTAGACTGAGGGAACCAGCGCTGAGGGAGAATACGCCGCGTGTCTCATTTCACTGATTTGTTTATTGGTCGTGTCGTGCCCTCTCTGTCAGTCGACCGAACAACAACTTCTAGAAGCTCTTGTGATCTCCACGCGTCGCGAAACGACTTCAAATGGACTCGAACGAGTTGCCGATTCTGGGAATTCTGTCGCTGTTGACGAACGCGACTCTCATCGGCCTCGCGCTCATCGGATGCGCGAAGAAGAAGACGCCGGCCGCTGTCGGACAAGCGAAGAACTCGAATCCAAAGTCCGGTGCTCCGAAGAGTGTTCCGCCTGCGCCAGCGACTCCAATCGATTCCGGCGCTTCTTCGTCAACCGCTCCGGTCCCGAGTTCTGATAATGTAAGTTTTCACTCGAAAATCTAATGAATCTGGTGCATTTGCAGAAGGAAGTGAAGAAGGAGAAGACGAAGACAGAGGAGAAAAAGGACGAGAAACCAAAGTCTCAGGAGGAGCCGAAGGTGAGATTTTGACAGGAAAACAGGGTGATTCATGAATTTTTTATTAGAAATCTGAGCCGAAAAAGGAGGAAGAGGAGAAGAAGGAGAAAACGAAGGAGAAGACGAAGGAAGAGAAGCCCAAGTCGGAGAAGAAATCGAACAAATCGACAAAGACAAAGAAGATGGAAGGCGATGAAGAGGGCGACGGCTACGAAGCTTGCCCTGAAATGACTCCTGAGCAGTTGGCCAAGATCGCCGAAGAAACCGGAAAGTAGACGATGCGAATAAAGAGATTAAATGATTTAATATCTTCAACGGTTTGAGGATGAGTTTTCTTTTAGAAGTCGTGCTCACTAGTTACGTATGTTCGGTCCGTACAGGTAGGCTTTTCTCTTGCGATTCTTACTCTCACGCCTCGCAATGAGCTTCAAAATCAATCAGTTCTTCAGTAACGTTGCAGCCAGTGAACAAGAAAATGAATAAAATCTGATTTTTCCGATAAAACTCAACAATTGAAGATCACAGTATAGAATCGAACTTGTGGTTAGGAGAGGGAGGGGGTGACATATTTACACAGTGGGCGAAAGTACCGTAATTGGAGGCTATGGGCTAATAATTAGAACATTTTGTGTTTTATGGTGTGCGAGAACCAATTCAGCTTTGTCGCCGTGTCGTTCTTCGCAGTTTCGTCAAAGACCTGCGCAAAGTGGGTTTTTGCTTCTTCGCGGCTATCATTGTAGGAGAGCGAGTTGGAGATGTACTTCACTTGCTCGGGCGATTGGAGCTCCGTCAATCCCATGCAGATCATCAGACGGAAGATGGTGACAAATAGGCGTCCGTTGTCGTGCAGCATAATGTAGGCGTCAATGCACAGTTTTCGGAACCTGAATGTTTGAATAACGGGATTACGCGCTCTGTGTAAACTCGATTCGTACTTTTTAAAGTCGTAGCAATCGCTGGGATTCTTCCTTCCCTTCGTGATCACGTACAAGAAATGATCGGTCAAGATGAACGGCGCGCGATCTCGCTTGATTCCCATCTTGCGCTTCGTGTGGCCGAGGAAATGACCGAAATCGATGTGGAACAACCGTCCATCCTCCGTGAGCATGATGTTATCCTGGTGACGATCGGTGATTCCGATCACGTAGGTCGCGACGCAGTAGCCGACCAAGGAGAGCGTGAAACGGTCGATTCCCTCGATGTATTTCACCGCGCACGCGCCCGCCATCTTCTGGATGTAGTTGTTGAAGAGACTAACGTCCATGTTCAGACCGCCGGTTTGATCTTTATGGATTTGGAAGAGCGTCTTGCACCGTTGGATCACTTGGATCATGCCGATCTGCAAAAATTTGATTGATTTTGGAGCGAAAATCGTTCACTTCTTACGTTCTTGCCCATGGGAAGCACCTCGTAGAGGGTTAAGCAGAAGTCGTAGTTGCTTGATTTCCACAGCGCGTCCATGATTCGCATCACCTGGAGGGTCAGCATGTCCTGGCGAAGGTCTAAATTGCGATTTGAGGGTTTGACGCAGCAGCAATCTACTAACCATCGCCGTTTTTGAAGATGATCACGTGGTAGGGGTTGAAGAGCCTGGCGAGGGGCTCGGGATTGAGCCAGGTGAGCATGAAGGGCAGTTTTGCGCTTCCCAACACCTTCACCTCTTCGATTCTGGAAGAAGGGCCGCAATTAGCCACTTTTTATGAGTTTGGCTACTTACACTAGTTCGCCTAGCCGATCGTTCGGATCCAACGGCGAGTCGATGTCTTGCATTTCAGATTTTAGATCTGCGAGCTGAATTCGTACCTAAAATAGCACGTCTTAGGCCTGCGCACGCAGATACTTCAACGTACCCGAATTGTGCCCTCCTTTTGTCCTATAGTCTTCACGCTGTCGCTTAGCCTCGTGAGCGTCGCTACCATATTCACCTGCTTGATTACCGAGTCGAGATGATCCGCATTTGCCCTGAAATGCTAGGTTTAGAGCGTAAAATGAGAAAGCTCGCTTACCGACAGTAGGATTCCATCAGAATACAAACCCTCAAGTAGAACGGCGACTTGACATACATAGTTTCACCGCTTTGCTGCGCCAATTCCGACTTCAAAAGCCAAAAGAATGTGTGACCAATACGGTAGTTGTCCAGCGAGCGACTGAGAAGCACCTGCGCTAGCCGGGAGCCAGCGCAGGGTTCGTATTTCAGCGCTTGAACGAGCGGCATCAGATAAAGAAGGAGCTGATCGGTGTCAAGCGCCGCGTCCAAACAGAAAACGGCGAAATCGCGTACGACGCGGTCCTGGTAGCGTCGATCGAGGAGCTGGAGGGCCGCTTCGTCGGAGATTCGATTCCACGCCCTCGAAGAGTGGAGACGGAGGTAGAGACGAGAAACGCGTTCGCGATTTCGCCAAATTAACGGCGAGTCGGCCAGGAAGACTAGGCAGTCAGGGTAGTACTTGGAGACGCGATTCCTGGAAGGATTGCGTTGAGGACAGAGCAATCCGGCTACAGTAACCTACAGATTAGTCCACAAAAACTCGACTTCCTCGTCCTTGATCTCCTCCACGTTCTTGATCTTTGAAATCTCCGACAATCGCGCGTTTATCTCCTCCACCATGCTCTCGTTCGAGGAGATGCTCGTGAAATCGCTGCAGAGATCGGAAATGACGCTCTCGTCATCGCGCGCGTCCAGCTTGTCGATGTAGGCTTGCATGTTCTCGATTTTCGGAAATTGGACGACAGCGCTGTGGTCGGGGAACTCAATGTCGATTGACGGACTGTTGCCCATGTAGTTTGGGCCGACCGGACCGCCAAAGAGCTCCTTCCCCTTGACGATGCTCGTACAGGGCCACAAATGGAGCGTCTTCTTGCCTTGCAGCAGTCGATATTTCCAGTCGAAGAGCCTGATGATCACGTAGCCGAGCTGACGCGTCTTCTCTTGAGATCTGCGGTTGCGCTTGCCGTAGAGGATGAAGCAGAGCTCGACGCCGGGAGGAAGATCCTTCAGGTAGACGTTGAATTGGAGCCATTTCTAGAGTCAAAAATATTACACTGATTGAGAGGCTTGCGGCTGGCTCACCTCATACCACCTCGGATTTGCCGGCGATACAGTACCCGTAGAGATTTCCTCAATCTCGTGCATCCCTATCTTCAGCGTCACCTTCACCTGGATCGCCTCGTACTCGGTGGAGACGTGCGAGGCGCTGCGGACGCGTATCCTCAAATAGTCTTCCAGATCCCAGAGGAATTTCGTCCTCATGTTCGACTTCTCAATCGGGCGATTGTGCGAGTCGTAGTGCGTGCGCTGCATGGCGCGATGCCAGTTGGTGGTCATCAACGGGCTCGGCGGTGGATAGTCGAGGCAGACGATGTCGCGCCGCCTGAGGATCACGTTCGGAGATCGGTAGTTGTCGAAGCATCGGCGGATGTACTCGTAGTCGGAGAGAGGGACTTTCTTGGTCATGAAACTACGCTTACCGACCACTTGCAGAATGAAGTCGTGAGGATTCTCGTTCTCCTGAAACGGCGGCAATTCGATGAATTGAAGGAGATCCACCGGAACTCACATCAATATCCTCCATTTCCTTGAACTGCTGCAACGCGGTCTCTATGAGATCGACCGGCCTCACTTCGTTCGCCTTCAGGCACGTGATCCTCGTGCAGATGCACTCGTCATCATTACCGTTGATCTCGTCCTCCGCCGTCCAGTACCACACCTCGAAGCCTTTCGACTCCTCTGAAAGCAGTCGTTTTGTCAATTTGCCGCTAAAATCCACGCACTGCTAGTGTTGGCGACTGTGTTGGTGACGTTTGGGTCGATCGCCATGTTCACAAGCTCCTTGTTCTTGGTGAAGAGGTGATTTTCTTCGGGAAACGCGTAGTGCTCCGTGTCTCTGACGCCTCGTTTGCTGAGAACGTCCTCGCACGTGAGGAACAGATCGATCCTGCAGATGGTCAACTCTTCGTTGAGATGATTTTCCAGCTCGCTGATCATGATTCCCATCGCGGCACCTGAAATTCGGATTTTCGACCTGCTGCTGCTAGCCACACCGTACCGATTTTCATAGAAATCTGCTTCTCCGCTGGGTTCCCCTCAGGTTCGACCATGCAGAGCACTGGGAGGTACAGATTCAACGCTTTCAGGGTTTTCGTCTCATCGTAGAGCTCCTCGTGATCGCCGCTCTGTCCGATACCGTAGAAAACGTAATTGTCCCCGGTTTTCAGCTTTGCGAAAGGCAGCCTGAACACGCAACGCTATACCGTAATCTCTCCAGAATTAGCTTCTCCTACTTTGAGGCCTGATCCAACGCGTTCGCTTTGACATCTCGCAGTGTTTTCCGCATACCGCACTTCACAACGACCATCACGCTGTTCGGGAGGAAAACATCCAGCGTGATGTACGGTAGCGTGTGAAGCTCCTGCGAGCACTCCAGCATGAGGTCCCACACGCGCTCCGGATCGACCTCCGCTCCGACGCCATTGTACTGCGTTGTCGTACCATAGTTTATCAGCTGAAGATCACTATTCGGACCTGTCATCATCTACAAATTGAGATTTCATGCAATTTAGGACCGGAATTTTGCAAAAAATACCTTTCTTCGTGTTCAGTGCCACCCGACGGCACTCATTCTTGTGGAACAAAGCTGAACAAATCGAATTAGCAGTGAATGGAAAGTGCAGCAACGGATTCGCGTGAGAACTCGAGAACCGGACGCGCGAAGGTGAGCAGAGTGCAAAGCCTCGCTGATGAGTCGCGCGGCGCCTAATGATGAAGGGCTTCTTCGCATCGATTCGCGGATGAAAGATGCAAATGAAAGAGATAAGCGAGCGAAAGACGACCGAATGCTAATGGAATCGACGCCTGCGCCTCCGTAAATGAAGTCTTATTAGGCTCTAATGGAAATTACACGGATTTTGATTAAAACATGCAAAAACAAATCGAATTTCGAGCCTATTGGAGCAAGAAGAGCCTTCCGGAGCACTGGGAAGTGAGTAAAACAACAGGATCGAGTAAAAATTCGCATAAAAATCACGGAATTTGGTTATTCACATCAGTCTCTACAGTAATCAAAAGTAGAAATGCTCATTCTACGAGCTACAACCGAAATCAATGCCTCGCCAGGCGGCTGCGGAGCTAGAATACACTAATCTAAGCGACGCAGACCTAAAATACCAAATGTAATGAGCTGCAGATGCATAAAAAGTGAAAATTTCGCTGCCTTGGAAAGCTTTGCACCCTGAAAACTCCTGATTTTCGTCGTACGCTGCTCCTACAGTAGACATACAGTAATTTATCGCTAGAAAAGCATGAAACGACGCCTCAGGACCAGCAGCTCCCACTGTACGCTCTCGTTTTCACCTCAAAAACCACAAACTTCCTTCTAGTCTCCATTAATTCACTTCACACTGCGGTAATTCGAAGCTCGCAAATCCACAATAACAAGAATCCAACGTGTCAATAGTGAACAATGCACTTTGACGGATCAAATTGTTTGCCAACGCATTCAAAATGACTTCATTCGCACCAGAAAAACAGATAAGAACCCTCGTGAACCCATCTTCACACAGTATGACCCTTCAAGAATCTCAAAAATCCCCGAAACTCGGCGGAAGGGCGCGCATTAGAAGTGATGATGATGGAGATCCGCCTATTGGCGGAGATTATCCGCTCATCTGATGCAAATCAATAGAGAAATCCTCAAAAGGTGCGAACAGCGGCGGCGTCGGCGGCGGCGGCAACGTCAACGATGACGAGGGCAGAAGGGTTGTGGCGAAGACACAAGAGAGAGTTGATGAGCGTCGTCGGAGTCATCGTCGTCGCCGTCTTATCGCGCGCGACGCAACATTTCGTCTCGAAAACAACCCGAGAGAAGACTATATTCGAAGGTTGTCGTTGAAATCGACTCATTTCCTTTTTCTCCAACCAGCTCGATAGCATCAAGTCGCGCTTTTTAGACAAAAACGCGTCGCTTCCAAAAATTACGAGAATTCAAGCGACTCAGGTGACCTTGAAAAAGGTCACCCAGCGGATCGGATGAGTTGAAAACAATTGAAAACGAGTGGCCGCGCGCGCGCATTCTTCGAACGAGGCGCGCGCGCGAGTGGAGGAGGCACAGGCGCGCGCAGTGCGTCACCGGAGAACGACGAGGCGCATTTCTAATTTGTGCCGCCGGCTGCGTTTAATGCTTTTTCGCACAACAACAAACAGTGTACTTTGAACTCGCTCCCTCCCTCGGCTCCTGCTGCTACATAGTGTGTCAACACAACAGAGGACGCCAGAATCGATGGGCAGCGAGAGGGAGAGAATTTGATTTGAATTGGAAAGTAAAATTGAGGTTTTTGGGGTATTTTTGCGTTGAATCGAGGGATTTGTGGCTTTTTATGAATGACACTGATGGAGATGGGTGTGATTTGGCCAGTAAACAGGAGAAAGATATCAGCTAGTGGCATTGGCGCGCTTTGTGAGCTGGTTACTGATCGTGCAGAGACTCATCACTGCGCTATTATCTCTGGATATTTACAACATTTCGCTGTATCGCTATTCCCGGCTTCATAGTACATTCCGGTGCTTCCTGGCTATTCGAGATTACGGTACGGAAGACATATTTAATCACTACTATTTCAATTTAACCTCAACGCGCAGGAAAATCGGAGAAAATCGCAATTGTGGGGTTACTGTATGCCTGCTGCACCAGCAAAACATCGATGAAAAGGTGTGGAGAGGAATGAATACGTAAACCAAAGCGAGAAAAACAGAAAAACACATTTTTCATAAACAAAAAACAACGCTGACTCGCTGACAAGCAAAGCCCATGGTATGTGCTAGAAAAACAACCCTAACCAATCATAAAAACAGAAAAAATTCGAACCTCCACCACCTAAACACCGTACAGCGCAATCGTTCGCACCCACAATTCCTGAATTTCGAATTAAATCAAAGTCAGAATATGCCCGAAGTCCCCAGACCTAAAATACAGTATACAGTCGAATTGGAGATGGCAAAGAGAGATAAAAGCGAACGGCAAAACACAGGAAGAGGCGGTGTGCCCTTCATTCGATCGGCACAAACAACGCGTTATTCATCGATAAGGCGTGGAGGGGGAATTCTCCAATGAATCACGTTTACATTACCGGAGGTGAGGTTAAGGGTCGCGTCCACGTGATTTCGGGCGGTGCACTTTGTGAAAATTATGGCCGAAAACATCGAAATTCAGCTGTTCGCTCACTCAGATATCGCCCTTTTGGCGCATTTTATGCATATACAGGCACACCGTATTCTCGCAACATTTGTAACATCTGATAAGCGGTCGTTTGGGTTGGAAAAAGCGGCAAAAGGGGCGAAATGAAGGAAGGGAAGACCTGTGCGAGAGTACAACAGCAATGCGACAGCGTTCGGTTCCCGATTTGCATTGTAGTGGTCGCGGAGACAAAGAGCGATCGGTCGGAATTGGAAGCAGCAACAGCGAACAGCAGTACGCACACACACGACGTTAGGCCCGAGCAGCAGAGAGATGGGTTGGTTTGTTCCGTTTGCGCCAGACGGCCGCCGACAGACTCAGACACCACCGTAGTGCTTGCTATTGGTGCTGCTGGCTTGGAACGGAGGGGACAAGGCGCCAATTCGGCGGAGATGTAAACAACTCGGCTACGGTGTGTATCGTCTGAGATGAGGCGAACCGTGGTGGGAGCCTCTGCTCGCCTGGAAAGTGGAGATGTTGTTGTTGTGGTTTTCGTTTTCGGCGATTTTTGGTGTTTTCGTTGTGACCGTTCGGGGTCAGAGGGGATTGATTGTAATGTAGTTGAGATAGGCGCTGAAAGGCGCGTAGAGGCAGTTTTGCCGCGTATTTCACCTTTCCATTCCCGTGGAGCGTGTTTCCGCCGCGCTAACATTAGTTCTAGCTGCTTATTTCAACCTTATCCTTTACAGAAAATGGCGTCTGTTGATTTAGTACCGGATAACGCGCTCCTCACCCCCAATTTCGAGACCTATAAGCTCGACAATGAGAAGTTTGCAGTGGTCCCGTTGGATTTGGGAACAGAATGTAAGCACAGTTGTTCACAGTTGATTATTGATTCCTTCGTTGTTTTCTAGTGAAAGAGAATCGGCCGTCCGCATCGCAGTATGGACTCCAACATCTTCTTACGGTCAATGAAGCGGAACAGCTAATCTATGATCCTTTCCAAACCGATTCGAAGATCTCCTTTTATGTGCTCCTCGGCTGCAATATCATCGCCACTACTCAGTTTGAGCCTCGAGTAAGCAAAACTTGACTAGGAAATCAGTATCAATTGTCGGATTTAGGATCGGACATGGACTCCCTTAACTCCTATCTGCAAGCTGCCGAACGCAGCCGAAGTAGTCGATGAAGCTTCATTTCCCGCTTCGCTAATGCCATTGCCAGAGAAGACCGTTGTGGCCTGCAACGGAATCGACAAGATCGTTTTGGTCCGAGGAGGTGAAACTTTGCAAACCTTTCAAATCGAAGATCCAGGCGTTATCGTTGATTGTCGACAGGCTCGACAATACCATCGACATTCTTGTTCAGTCGGTGGTTAGAAGAGAAGCGAAGAATGCTGAGGCGGAAGACGCTATGGCAGACGGCGATGGAGGCCTCTTCTCTGCTAGGCTGACGTGGATGCAGATTTGCTACAGTAATTATTAATGACTTTTAGCCGTATTCATTCATTAATTCAATTCAGACGCGGAATCAAATGACTGGCTATTGGAGCGTCGTCGCGTGATGAATGTGGATGGAAACTTGGAAATGGCCACTTTCAAATGTGGTACTCCTCTTCAACCTGCCACCGAAATCATCATTATGGCTTCCAGTCCTCCTGTAATGATCGCCGATTCGAAGAAAGAGATTGTTGTTCAGCAGCCCGAAGCCGAACTGATGGAAATTGGAGAATCGACGGAAAATCAGGAAAGAATTGATGGCGTGGACGCCAAATCAGAAATTAGCGGTGACAACGCTCATATCAACTTCAACCAAGATCAGTTGGAGGATTGCGATATTAGCACTGATCGCATAATGCACTTGTACTGGATTTGTGGGGAAAGCCACAACCTTTTACTCCAAGTACGTAGTTACCGTAGTTTATGGTTATATCACTGATTCACGTCTTTAGAGTAACATCAGCGGCCGTCAGCTGGTATTTGCGACGAAGAATGAACCCAACCAACCGCGGTCCCTTTGCATCCGTCACGACCATGATGGAATTTTATGGAAATTCAACGAAACCGAGTCACGTAAGCCGGTTTACCATCACACAACTTTTTCGGCTTTGGGATATATTCAGGTACTGATTAGAATTTGAGTGTTTTTGTGACAAAATCGATGTGTTTAGGCCGGCAAGCAGCGCCGCAAGTTCACGACTTGCTCACCAGATCAGTCGTACGCAGCGATCATCGACGGCAAGCGCTATGCTTTTGTGTACTGGCCCGAGAAGCAGATTGAAGCCCAGCTAGTACAGCGTACTGGGTCTGGCCAGCGTCGCGTGACAGGCGTAGCTGTTCAAAACTTAATCTCCTTGAATGCCACAAACTCGATGGGCGAGTCAGAAGCGATCAGTGACCCTATTTTGGGTGCTTATGCTGCAGAAAGCGCATTGTTTCTTATGACGACAAAACAAGTATTCGCTGTGATTTTAAAGGTTCGAATTTGAGTGTCGAGTGCCCTTTAATGTGAATGCCGGCGTTTAGGGGTTGTGCAGCCAGAAAGAATTCGATGGAGATGCCAAATAAAGTTGTTTTACTGTTGAAATTTTATGAGATAAACCGGTTTTTTGTAGATTGTGCTTTGGTATGATGAATGATTGGACTGTTGTTACATTTGTTTAGCACTTCGAGTTTCCGGACAACCAGGCCAATGCGACATCTCTGACGTGAGTAGATTTATTCTGAACTCGAGTCAACCGTTGTTTCAGATCAAGAAGCGCAGCAGAGAGGAAGATGATCGAATTCTTGATCATTCCGTAATCCCTGGTCTGCTCAACGAAGCTCGCTGACCTCTTTGATCAGGTGAAGAATAGTGAAGACATGGTTTGAGAGTTGTGATTCAGACGCTGAGAAACGTAGCGTTCAAAGTCACATTGAAGCGTTTTTTGCTGCTGCAGATGTCAGTTCGAATATTCAGCGTTGGCAAATAGAGTCGACTGCTCCGATTAGACAGAACTTGCATTTGCTTGAATGCGTCTGTTCAATTTTGGATCGGGATGCTTGGCAATTTGTCCGCGTTTACGCGTCTTGACTTTTGGTCGTCCTTGTTTTCTTCACCTCTAATGACCAAAAATAGCGAACACTCGCCGTTGACCTTAGCCACTCATATAACCATAAACAAGGCTTAATTTAGGGCCTCTGCGACTGATTTACGGTCTAATACACGTGTGGGAGGGATCGCCTCATCGCAACACCACTACCGTTATCATCATTCCGCTGAGCACTTCTTCCTTCTAGAAGCGGCGTGACCTTTAGACGAGTGCAACTGGTTTTTCTCGTTGCTCTGTGATCGATGTATTGCCGTCCTCCACCGACCGTGCTGTGCGTTGCATCTGTGGGGTGATCATAGAGCGCATGCGACTGCACTAGATGGTTGGCTTGTCGTTGAAGCGTCCGTATTTCTTTGCGCTCGCGCTCCAATATTGTGATAACACGCGCGTAAACTGCAGTTTCTGCTCACTTTGCAACGTTGCGCTCTGCTGTCTGCGGAATCGCGGCTAATTTTGGGTTTAGACGGGCGCGAATCGTGGCTCGCTGCGCTCCTATTGACTGACTCGGTTATTTCAGAAGGAAAATGTCGTTCATCAACGTTCCCGCGGGATCTGACTTCCCAATTGAGAATCTTCCCTACGGAGTTTTCTCTACCTCCGCTAACGTAAGTTCATTTTTGGTCATTTTCGAGTCAACCGCGTCGTTTCAGCCCAAGAAGCGCATTGGTGTCGCGATCGGTGATCAGATTCTCGATCTCTCCGTCGTGAAGCATCTCTTCAACGGAGCCCTCTTGAAGGACAAGCAGTGCGTCTTCGATCAGGTGAGGAATGTTGCATTGATTGAGGAAGTTGCGATGAGGACAACGTGTTGCTGACTGTGAGTTGCAAGGTGCTATGGCAGTTCAGCCCGTACGAGAATCTCTGATAATTGCGAGACTCAAAAAGCCTTTTTTGTAGTTGGGTATTCAGTAATTAGGTTGTTGAATTAATTAAGAAATGCGCTTTGGATTCATTCCGGAAACTTCTCTGCATCGCATTGCATGTTGTCTGTTCTCCTTGCTCGTCTATTTGGCTTCCTTTTAGGGCTTTCCGGTGTGACTCGCGCTTCCAACAAGCAGGAAGCAATCATTATTTCCTTGCGATTGAAAATTTTGTTTTCAAAACGTTAATTTTTTGTTGTTTCCTGGTCTGTTGAAGCACTGCGTCTTGGTGCTCTCATTGCTCCTAGCATTCGCAACATTCGGTGCATAAAAAGAACGTAAATGTGCATTTAGAATCCAGCTGCACTTGCATTTTCCGCTGTTGCGAGCTGCAGGTGAACTCTGGTGACGTGGGAGACGCGCTTCCCAATGAGCGCGAAACGAAACATGCGTGGTTTCCGCGTTGAAATGCTTAAGTGGCCTGATTAGTCAAGAGCTGACAGCCTTTCAATATCAAGTTTGACTCGTCAAAGCAGAGGGGAGAAGCACTTTAATGAAGAGGTGACGTCGGGCGGAAGCGTGTGAAGCACCAGCGCATGATGGATACAATGTGTTGTGTCTACAGATTCGCGCCAATGGGTATTTATGCAATGTTACGTAAGCGTTGCGTAAGCGACTAGTCAGAACAACCTAATCGCGTGCGCAGAGCGTACGTTTCAAAAGCGGAGGTTCGTTCGGATGAACTTTTAATCCTTATCCTCCGAAATCCAAAGTGCATCCGCTGTAGGCGCTGTTTGTTGTTGTTTATTTTCGGCAGCCAAGACTCCCTCTCGATGGATTTCGGGCGCAAACGACGACGTCCGCGGTGTATTTCACGTGAATGGAGACCGACAGCATTTCGTTATCAATTTGCGCTCTTTGCACCCTCGGCGATTGCGCTTATTCTGCGCTTGCGGCATGAGTCGTCGCGGCGTACGGTTTAAACTTTATTCTCCACTTTATCATCATCTAATACTTATATTTAGGGCAACATATAATTAGCGGGGGTTACTGTAGTTAATTTACATTATTGGGATCAAAATACATATCTATTTATATATATATGTGTGTGTGTTTTGTACATTTGCGATCTTGACTGAGATGGGGATGGATGGGTTTGCGGTGGCGTCCTGCTCGCAAGAAGATTTGTTCAGCTGTCGAATTCGTCTGACTCAAACAGACGTTTCGGTAACTCGGCTTCCATCTCCGCCTCAGTCGGTAGTTGAAATGTTGAAGTGCCGCACATACGGCATGTTTTCTTGCACGCAGCGCGAAGTTTCTTTCCGCGGTCGAGATTCGATGTGCAGAGGTAATCGTTGCCGTTGTGCGACTTTTGCCGGCATTCCAATTCGTTCCAGACGTCGCCGCATGGAATTTCTGGAAATTTAATGTGATTTTGAGGTTGTTTTTAATTTGTTGGTGCCGCCGTCGCCCGCCGGAATGAATTTTTGAGTGATGAATTGCCCTTACCGTCGTGAGCGGCAGCGGAATTAATCAGAAGTACTGTTGTGGCGTAGAGGGCGATGGTGAGCAGGAGTAGAGCATTGAATGAAGCCATTGCGGTCGTTGTTTCTGAAGCGGGGGTTTATATTTAGAATGGATTGGACTTGACGGGGTGATTCGACACGCGGACAGCGCGTAATGTTTAGACTTTTTACGCCGCGAGAAGGATTAACGTACGGAAACCTGTGGATTTTCTCAGAAAACGTTGATCTTCTCAGTTTGGTGACGCAGCAAACAAAGGAGCCGGGGTGGTAAAAAAGTGATAAGGGTTGTTTTTTGTCCTTCCTTCCTATTAGGTAAGAACACAAGGGGACCGGAGGAAGATGGCCGTGACTGGCGACTCCGAATGCGGTAAATAGTGAGGTGTGTGCATGGTGCAAATAAATACAGCTGAAAAGGGGAGGAGCAGCCGAGCAGCAGCAGCAGCAGCGAAACCCCGTGGTGGCCCGTCGAGCAGTGGCTCCTGATAGGGAGCGACGGAGCAGAGGCCGTTTGCGTTGCTGCGTTGGACAACCGGTGGCCAGCTTATATTAGGCTCGCAATTGTAGCCCGCCCGATTCGATTACACGCATAAGTATCACACACACACGCGAGAGGAGGTTGGGCTAAGCGGTGCGAGGCTACGATGTGATAAAAAGGACGAAAAGGTGGAGCTTCAGCCTTCAGCAGCGCCGCGGAGCACCTGGGTAAATCAAATCAGCGAAAAATGAAGGCATGGAGGCGTTCTCATCCACCGTCATCGTCGTTGTCGGCGAATTCGGCGAGAAAATAAGCGGCAGAAACATCGCTGCCGCCGCCTCCCGCGATATTTAGTTATTGCGCAAGAAGCCGCGGCGCAGAGAGATCACCGAAGCAAATGAAAACACGAAGGGTTTATCAGCATCGGAGGCGATGAAAGATTAGGTCCAAATCCTCCTCCGTGTCTGTCGAAATTAGGGAATACGCTAAGGTATTAGCGGAATCCGCTACTGACCTACATTTTCCATCGTCAGCGTCTCGTCGTCGTCGCCGCTATTGGAACTAGGAATGCCCGCTATGTTGGGATTGGGAAAACAAATAGCGGCGCGCGAATTGTGACCTCAAAGACGCGGAGAGGTGGACATCATTGGCGGTTATTTTAAGGACGCTATTGTTGTTGATGAGGTCAGCCTGCTCTAATTAATGATCATCGTCATTTCAGGAGACTCTCAATGCGTTCATGGGCCTCACGCGTCCTCATTGGATCGAAGCACGCCAAACGCTGCAGAAGCTGCTCAGCAAGGATGAGGCCGTGCTCCGTGACGACGCCGCGCTCCGGCAGAAGGCTCTGGTCGCCCAGGCTGATGCTCAGATGCATCTTCCGGCGAACATCGGCGACTACACCGACTTCTATTCGTCAATCCACCACGCTCGCAATGTGGGAATTATGTTCCGAGGCGCCGACAACGCTCTCATGCCTAACTGGTGGGTTTAGTGCACTTTTAAGCCGTTTTCTAAGCTGGTGTACTGTAGGACTTGGCTTCCTGTTGGATATCACGGCCGCGCGAGCAGCATTGTGCCGTCGGGAACCCCGATCCAGCGTCCCTGTGGTCAGCTGAAGAACGACAACGAAGCGGCGCCTACCTATGGAGCCAGCAAGCTTCTTGACTTTGAGCTCGAAATGGCGTTCTTCGTCGGAGGACCCGCCACAAAGCTCGGAGAGACGATTCCCATCGAGAAGGCGCAAGATCACATCTTCGGAATGGTGCTCATGAACGATTGGTCTGCCAGAGATATCCAGAAGTGGGAGTATGTCCCTCTCGGTCCCTTCCTCGGAAAGAGCTTCGGAACAACGATCTCCCCATGGATCGTCACGATGGAAGCGTTGGCGCCGTTCATGCGCGAGAATCCCAAGCAGGAGCCCGCTCCTCTCGCCTACCTGAAGCACGATGATCCTTACTCCCTTGACATCAACCTCGCCGTCACGATCAAACGTAAGCGCACGTCACGGTCATGCGGGGTTACGGTATTTGATCTCTCGCGTTTCAGCCGAAGGCGACAGCGATCACGTTGTTTGCAAAACCAACTTCTCGTCTCTCTATTGGACTTTGAAGCAGCAGCTCGCTCACCACACCGTAAACGGATGCAATGTTCGCCCCGGAGATCTGATGGGATCGGGAACGGTTTCTGGACCAGTAAGGCGTCTAATTTTTACGCTTTTCTTCATGTTCTATGTGTTTAGGACGCCGGTGCATACGGCTCGATGCTGGAGCTCTCCTGGAGAGGAGCGAATACGGTAGCTGTTGGCGATAAAACGAGAAAGTTTATCGCAGATAACGACGAAGTGAACATTGTCGGTGAGTAACATGTTCTAAGCGAACGACGAACATCGTCGCTGGCTCGTCACATGGCGACCGCGTGTTTTGTTGTCGTTTTAAGTAAACAATGACACCGTTCTCCTCTTGTTTAGGCTTCTGCGAAGGCAACGGCGTTCGTCTTGGCTTTGGCGAGTGCCGCGGAAAGGTGCTCCCCGCCCAACCCCGTACGCAGTGAGCGCGAGAACAGCTGACTGCCGAATCGGCGAATTTCGGCGTCGCCATCGTCGCATGATTCACTTTTCTACTTTGTGATATATTTCCTTTGCAGGTTAATCGTATAAATCAAGTATCGGGAATTCCACAGCAGCGCACGAGCACACGATGATCAGTGATCACTGGGCGAACAACGCAGCGTGGGCGGAAAGCGTAGGTAATCGCCGAGCGAGCGCGGAGATTAGAGCTCGAGCTGAGAAGAGATGTGCGCCGATGTGCTTTGTGCTTTTTGAGAATGGATCGCGCCTTGGAAGGCGTCCAACGAATTGGCGGCGGTCACTCTGTTTGCATATGATTAAGGTGGGCGATCGGTCGTTCCGATGTGGAATTTCGGTTCCGAGGTGCGAAGAAGATTGATCGGAGTGATCTCCGCGACGGGGCGGAAGGAAAGGAGAGTTTTTCGGCGCCGACCACACGAAAAGATGACGAAATCGGAAGTTCAGGGCGTCTTTGATGCGCAAAAGATCGGCGTTGACTTTTTCGCCGCTAATGATGTTCAAGAATCGCACGCGTTCGAGTGGCACCGGCGTCCCAAACCGAAAAAGTGAATTAGCTGAGGTTATTTTAGAATTTCCGGCAGGGGGGCCAATTAACGCGGTCATTAGGCTTCGCTGGAAACGCGAGCGGAGGGAGTACGGTAGTGCGGCGTTGGGCCGGCGTGGAGATAAAATGCACCTTGGAGAGGAGAAGGGGGAAGTGATAGGAGGGTTACGGTACTCACATGGCCGGTGAGTCACCGGAGAACGTCAGGACAGATCATAGATCAGCAGCGGAGAGGTCAAATCTCTCCAAAGTCGATTTGAAAAACATGTTTTTTCTATTTCTTATCAGTAGTTTTCTCCAAAAATCTGCGGTTCATCGACGCGAAATACCGTAATCGTGACCTTGAACTTCAGAACGTGAACAGGAACTGTGCCCGCAAGACTACAGCGCTGCGGTTTGGAAGTGATGGCATTGCTATGCGGTTGGTTTGTCTCCAGAAACAAGGAAGCTGATAAGCGGGAAGAGTAAGGAAAGGGAGGAATTAAACCCGTAAAAATGGCGGTTAAACACGTGGTGGAGGGGAGAGTATCAGAAATTTAAAAAAAAAATTCCTTCTGGCAACGAACCATCAGTGTCGGCGTGGCAGTCTGCAACGCTATCCAATCTACCAACCGCTCGTTGTATTAATAATTTTCAAAGTCGCATATATGACAACTATTATCTCCCATTTTGTTTTCTCTGTTTTTTTCGTTTTCTGACTAATCTACAACAATAAAAAGCTAATTAAAAGCGAAAAAACAGAGAAAAACCAAAAACCAAAAAAAGCCCGTGTCCAAGTGTGGTCCTGGCACGATCAAATGAAATCTGCGACCTTATCAAGATGTTCAAATGCCCTTTCGCCCTTCTCGCTTAATCACCCGTGCGCCCGTGAATAAATCGGCTAAATGTCATTGTACCGTAACCAGATTATTCCAATTCGCTTCGCAGAGGTCACTCGGCGCCTGAAATAGACGCCGCAGGAACGAGTTTTTTGTTCTCCAAAATTCGCTCTTTCGACGTAGGCGCCGGCGTTCGAGAATTGATGAATGCGATTGATTGATTTATTGGTTCCCAGGCTGCTGCCGCTGCTGCTGCTCTGCGCCTATCAATCTATCAAAGTTGGAGAATTTGGAATTTCCGCGCGCGCTGCACGCCCAAGTCTGCGAAAACAATCCGCCGTCGCCGCCAGCGCCGCCACGAGGTGACTAATCCGCTGTTTATGATCGCGGCGAGAGTAGCCAAGTTGTATCCGAACAAAACAAAACGCGCGCGCGCGCTACAAACGCGAACGGAAATGACGCAAAACGGCGCCGGGGATTAGGGGGACTCTTTCTAGGCGTTGTCGCCTCCGTTGCTGCTGCTGCGGCTGCTGCTGCTGTAAACAGGAATGCGCTGTCTGCGTTGATCTGTTTTTGAGCTGCGCGGGGGCCGAGGACATCAGAACATTACAGAGAACATCATGTTTTTGAGCTATTTCAGGGACACACACGTCGATTGTTGTTGTTTCGTTTTGCAAAGCCGATGAAAGACCACAAAAGCAGCAGCAGCGAGTTGATGACTTGTTAGCATGAGCGGGGGAGTTACGGTAGCATGTGTGAATAAGGTAAATTAGACGGAATTGAGTGAAAAGTGGGTCAAACTGCTTATGAGCATAGATTGATGCTCTCCGTGGCTACAGGTACTTTGGGATTGCGCCGGTAATTGACTGATTAGGACGAGATTGGAACTGAGAATACTTGTGCACGTCACCTTTTCGCTTCATTTCACCGCGCGACCGAACAATCGGCGTCTAATGTCCATTTTGTGTGCTTGAGCGCCACCTAGAGCAGGTCCTGCCACGATTTCCGTCAAAAAACGAGAGATTTGAGGCGCCGAGTGGACTTTAGTGTCGTCGTGACATCATTTGACCCAAACGAGAATCCGAAATTCGCCGAATTCTCGTTTTTGGCGTCAATTTTGCGTTGATTTCGTGCATTCAGCGCGTTGTTTGAAGAAGCGCAGCCTGTGCGCTGGCTTTGAACGTCATATGCATAGAAAAATGACCAAAAAGCGGACACAAAGCTTTTCAATTCGAATTCGAAGCCTTTCAGACTCATGCGAATTACCGTAATCCAGCACTCTACATGCGTTTTCGTACCTACTTCAAACAGAAAACTCCAAAATCCTCTTCTGATCACCGTTTCCCTCCAAATCCGCACGCGATTTCCGAAAATTCTACCCGGAAACGTGAAAAACACTGAATCGAGTACAAAGTCGGCTTCCGTTGAACACGCGATTACCGTAATCCTCAAACAAAGTCGCGATTTTTGCGGTTTTTGTGTGTTTCAAGCCAATTTATGAACTGAAAACGCGTTCTAATCACGCTTTTGAGCTGTTTTCGATGGGGTTGCTACGCTACCGTAACCACACAGACCATTCTCATGCCAATATCTGATTTACAAATGGCATGAAGCATTTTCAAACAAAACTGACGTCAATACCGTATCCTCGGCGCAATTTACTAATTTCCTGTTTACTCCACCCGTCAGCCGCCTGCCACCACTCCATGACTGTACCCAAAAAACGCAAATTCAGCATTTAGCCGCCGATTAGGCCGCCACACATGTGATTTTCGTGGAGAGAAGACGCCGACTTATCGCGCTCTTCACTTCCTGCCGCGTGCGCCGACGCCTTGTGACCGTGAATTGCAGCGTGGCCGTCTTTAGCCTCTGCCACTCGCCGCCGCTTTTTGCTGAATTGGCGGTGAGCGGGAGATAAGAATGACGCGCGCGTGAAGGAAACAACAACAAAGAAGCGTGGAGTGCAGGCGATTGCAGCGCTCGCTATGGAATTATGGCGACTGCAACGTTGCAGAGGGCGCGAGGATTATCGCTCTGTGCAGCGTTTTGGAATGGAGAGGAATGCGAAAGAAGGCTTGGAATGCTCGTGAGGGGTGTTTGGGAGCGGAACTGGCGAAATAGGGGGTTTGGTGGATGCAAAAGACCTTTTTTTGTTCCAATTTATGGCTTTGTTGAAGAGAATTGAGTTCAAAGTGACCCCAGAACACGTGTTTGATCAATCCGGTGCACACATTTTGGGTCGTTTTCGATCTCAATGACTCAGATGGCAATCGAGGTCAGCGCTTCTTCAAACAGCGCGCTGAATGCACGAAATCAACGCAAAATTGACGCCAAAAACGAGAATTCGGCGAATTTCGGATTCTCGTTTGGGTCAAATGATGTCACGACGACACTAAAGTCCACTCGACGCGCTCAAATCTCCCGTTTTTTGACGTAAATCGTGGCAGGACCAGCTCTAGGTGGCGCTCAAGCACACAAAATGGAGATTAGACGCCGTTTGTTCGGTCGCGCGGTGAATTGAAGCGAGAAGGTGACGTGCACTAGCATTCTCAGTCCCAATCTCGTCCTAATCAGTCAATTACCGGCGCAATTCTAGCAGAAACAGTCAAATTTTGGTTATAAACAGTCAGGTTTACAAGATGCTGAGCGCTTAGATCTTTTTCGCCATTTCATATTCTTGATTTCACTCCTAATCAGCGCATTTCCGTTAGAACTACCATCGCAAGGTCACTTTTTATGCGAGTTCATCTGTTTTAACCACCAACAACAACTGCGAAGCGAGGAAAGCGCTAAAAATAGTCATTATCAGTCGTAATAGCACTCTGTCACTGCAACAGAGCGTTCCTCGACAGCAGTGTTTGTGTCATGGAAACAAAATAATTCTGCCAACGTTTAAAGATCGAATCGAAAGTGCGCTTTTTGTTCTGAAATGACGACTTCATTACAACACTCCGCATGAGACAATCGCGATGAGGCGATGACCGGTCATGCGGACTTTGCTGATCCCGCTGTGGTCATTTGGGGTTTGTAAATGGAGTTGTTTGTCGTTCTGAGACAACTAGTTGAGCGTCATCTTGTACATAGGCCTGAATTGCAGTATATCAGCCAGAATGTGGAGATTTTCAAGAAATCAGCTTCAAAATTCGACCAAAATTGCGTCCAGGAGGTTCTTTTGTTGGATTGCAGCGCAAAAAGGCGCCAAACGCACAAGGAAGGTGTGCACGTCCATTTCTTGCAAATATCCCCGATGTCTGCTCGCTTTTCCCTCAAAATCCGCACGCGAATTCCGAAAAATCAGCCCGGAAGAGTGAAAAACAGGAAAATGGAGCGCAAAGCTGTAGCGTTCCACACGCGATTACCGTAATCACAGAACAAAGGAACTAATTAAGTTCTTTTTTGTTCTTTGTGGTTTGGAGGAGAAAAATGAATTTGTGTTTTATTCAAAAATTTACCTTTGCAACTGAGATGCGAACCCCTGACCTCTCTCGCGTCAGTGAAATAGCTAACCGGTTGCGCCATACGCACTCATCTTCGAAGATAGCATTTTGTGCATATACAAAGATTGGAGACAAATCAAAAACCTCGAAAAATTGCCTCAAACGCGTATTTGTCAGTCCGAACGCATCTTAATCAGCTTTTCTGGGTTTTACCCAAATGCGGCTTACATATGATAGGATCTGCAAAATCGCTTCGAGACCTTCTGCAAATGTCAAACGCGTGATACGAAGATCTTGTGTGCATTCCCAGAATCTGCGCTATTTCCGGCGCTCGTCTGGCGGTGGCGCCACGTCACCCCAATTAGGCGCGTCGACCCGTTTTGATCCGGAAATGCAGCGAAAAATCGAAATTCAATATTCGCCTAACGGCTGCACGCCTAATTGGTTAATCAGCGCGCGCGCGCTCTCGCTCGCTCGCTGGTGTAGGTGGCGATTCTGCAGAGGATGGAGACACACGTAGCCGGCGCTGTTGAGAGTACTTTGAACTGTTGGAGTGGAGTGTGGCGTGTGGTTTGTGATAAAGTTGGCGCGGCGAACGAGTTGCACGTTGTCTCTCACGGGGGCAAAGTCCGGGTGAGGAAATTGTGGTCTGCGGGGGTACGGTAGATTGGAAAGTGAAAGAATTACGGTATTTGAGGATGCGCGCGCTATTTCTTATGAGTGCTAACCTTGAAAGCACGATTTTTATGCGCTGGGGATTACGGTAGCATAGCAGGATGAAACGCAAAGCCCTGGATTTGGAGGGAAATGGCTTGAAGTAGGTACAAAAACGTAGATGTAGAATGCTGGATTACGGTAATTCGCATGAGAATCAACGGGTTTCTCTGCGATTTGCGGTCTCGAAGCAGGAATCGAGCCCCAGGAAGCCACAAAACGCGTCCGATCAGGTCGCATTTCGAATTGAAAGGCTTTGTGTCCGCTTTTTGGTCAATTTTCTATTCGTATGACGTTCAAAGCCAGCGCACAGGCTGCGCTTCTTCAAACAACGCGCTGAATGCACGAAATCAACGCAAAATTGACGCCAAAAACGAGAATTCGGCGAATTTCGGATTTTCGTTTGGGTCAAATGATGTCACGACGACACTAAAGTCCACTCGGCGCCTCAAATCTCTCGTTTTTTGACAGAAATCGTGGCAGGACCAGCTCTAGATGGCGCTCAAGCACACAAAATGGACATTAGACGCCGATTGTTCGCTCGCGCGGTGAATTGAAGCGGAAACGTGACGTGCACTAGTATCACAAACCACAATCGTGCTATAATTAGTCAATTACCGATGAAATCCCAACAGTAAACTAATTAAACCGCATTACCAACTTGCAAAAACCAAATCCAACCACGAACAAACGCACAAATCGCGCGAAAACGATGTTCTAGCGCGCTCGGACACGTGCCGCACCCAATTTTTCGAAAATCATAAAGATAAGCGCCTTCCTAGCCGCGCTTATCTCGACTGCGGTGACCTCGGTAGAGCGAGCGAGGGCCACACACGTCTCCAAATGGGTATTTACATAAAACAAGAGCAAATAACGAGAACACACACGTCTATCAGCTCTTGTTTTTCGTTCTAATGACGCTTGCGACCGAAAATAGAAACAAAGAGAGATTAGGATAGGCATGGGAGCATCACACATCGCCCACATTGCCCACAAACGCGATTCGCGCGTGCTCTTATAGGTGAATTCAGCAGCGTGGATCGCGCGATCACGAGTACTTTGGCGATCAAACATCTGCGCACTTTGCGCGCACATCGTATCTACCGTAAGCTGGGCGGAATCGCATCCGCGAGGTTGCGAATGTGATTTTGGCTGATTTCTGCAGGTTAAATACGTGATTTCGGTGTCAAATATTACGAAATTAGGTGGAAATCGCCTAAAATTCCGCTCTTATGAATCGTCGTTGGTGTTTGAAGGTCATACTGTAGCGAAAAAGTGCAAAAGTGCAAAGTACGTTGAGCCACGTGAGCGGCGATCGTGTGGGAAAGTGTGATTTACTGTTCGAACAGACCGCTATGGTTGATTTATATGCACCGAATGATGTCTACAGTGAGGGTAAATGTGGTCGATTGGTTGTGCGCTTGGTCGCCGCTCGGCAGGTCACAGGATCAATGCCGGTCACGTGCAGATTTTTTTTTTGTTTTTGTAGTGTTCCATTTTTGGATTTCGTCATAAACTATGCAAAAACAGCAAAAAAACAAAAAATAATTGTAAAAAAATGTTTTGCCCGAGCTTGGATTTGAACCTGTAACCTTTCGCGTTACAGTCTGCAACGTTAACCACTGGGCTATGCCGTTACTAATCTAAAATCTGCTCAAATTATATAAGTTACAGGCTGTTTTCAGTTACTCACGATTACGGTAGCACACGCATCACGTTCCCGTCCCACACAAACGCGTCTCGAAAAACCAAACTGACGTCAACATCAAGGAAGCGAAGATCACCGTCACGAACGTGAGGAAGACCGATTGCATGAGGCGATAAATCGAAATTTGAGAGAAAGAAGACCCGAACGGACGACCTTTGGTTGCACTTTGCGTCGGAGACGATGACGAGTGCGCTACGGACGAGGACGCGTTTCGAAATTACGCGGAATGACCGCCGGCGACGGCCTTTGAGATGCGAGAGATGACGACATCCGATCACGTTCGCTGACTTGCGTCGTGCGATCATTGGATTTCGCTTTTCGGGCGCCGCGAGTGTTGCGAAATTGGACGGAGCAGGACAACTCGGCGCCGCCGACTCGGCGACGCCGATTCGGCGCCGCCGATTCGGCGCCAGGACAACTCGGCGCCGGGACGATTCGGCGCCGCGACAACTCGGCGCCGGGACAACTCGGCGCTGGGACGATTCGGCGCCGGAATTCTTTTTGAACTTAATTTCATAAAACATAATTTCTATGACAGAAACCAAGTCTTCTGCGCCCTGGGCAAGTTTTAAAAGTTACCTGAGGAGAATTTGGGCGAGGACTTGTTATTCTTACGTCGTGTTGTTGGGAAAGAGGCTTTTAACTGAGTTTTAAGGCTTAGTTCTGAGCTAACCATGTTGTAACTGCCTTAGGCTTAGGCCTAGGAGCTGCCGCAGGGTTTGCCTAGTGAATTTTGCGCGAGCGGAGCGAGCACAAAATTCACTATGTTAACTTAAGGCTTCGTCCTAGACTTTGGCTTGACCCATTTAGACATCTGCTTTGGCCTTGTTGTTCGGTCAAATGGTGTCTGATGGGAAATATCATAAGTTCTTTTTCCTGTTCTTGAGAAATTAAGACATTAGTTTTCATTTTCGCGCTAAAGTTGCTGTGCTAGCCGAAATTCTCATCAGGTAACTTTTAAAACTTGCCCAGGGCGCAGAAGACTTGAACTCTGTCATAGAAATTATGTTTTATGAAATTAAGTTAAAAAAGAATTCCGGCGCCGAATCGTCCCAGCGCCGAGTTGTCCCGGCGCCGAGTTGTCCCGTCGCCGAATCGTCCCGGCGCCGAGTTGTCCTGGCGCCGAATCGGCGGCGCCGAGTTGTCGCGTACCGGAAATTGGATTTTGAACTCGGAAATCGGCGGGGAAACGTTGGTGCTAGAAATGATCAATCGCAGACAGCGCACTCATTCGGAATCCGGTCAATTTCATAATTAGGAGCTTCTCCCTCGCCGTTGAGCGTGCCGATCACACCCACAAAGGTTTCCTGGTGCCTTTTCGGCTTAATTTGCGATTCCACAGAGCAAAGAGGCACCCAGAATCCGCAGCGCACGTTCTGAGCTCTTTTCAATCTTGATTTATGCTTAAAAAAGGTTGCTCCGATGCGCAATTTCAGATAAAATACGAAAATTCTTCTCATCCACTGTCGTTCTCGTCGCGCCGAGCACGAAATATCTCGATTTTCCTCCTCGTGACGTCGTTTCGATCACTGGAGCTGAGCGGAGCGTCCCTGTAGACGCAGAGGCGGCAAATTCACATCGAAGTGATGGAGCCGCTGCTCTTACTCCCTTCTCCAAATGTGATCTTCTTGTTTCTTTGATGCTGAGAGAATTCGCGGTCGATTTCTCGCCGGAAACAGTCAGCGGCCACTTTCCGTCGCTATTGCAGCCGCGAGTAGAGTGATGGATTCTGGAAATCGAATGCTGACCGCGGAAGCGCATTGCGCATTCAGTGCGCGGGCTCTGTTTCCGCATTTCCGCCTTGCAGCATTGCTTTTCAAGCGCAAATCGCGCGGCGCGCATCGCATTCGCTCCATTTATGCCGCGCTTCTCGCTCGCAATCACCAAATAACCATGGAATTCGTCAACGAAATGTTCATCGACGCCGTTTTCGAGTTGATTCTCGTCCGCGTAGCCAAGGCGCTTCCCGATTTCATCAATTCACGCCGCTTGACTCCCCCTTGGCTTCTATTCGGCGTAAACGGTGCTCCAAATTTGTGGACAAGAGATGTCCAATGCAAAGCTTGTCCGTACGAGGAGCTCGGCGGCCGCTGGGGCAAAATGTTCGAAAGTTGTCGCGATAACTGCACCTTCATTTCGATAGCGATCTACCTCCCGCGGACCGGAATATCGCATGGGTGTTTTGTGCACAAAGAATACAATCTGTTTCGTGGTGGAGCACATTTATGCTCGTCTCACGATCACTTTCTACCCATTCCATGGATGCGGATGAACAAGTTATTTTTACTCGACATATACTGCACTCAGGACCACATAGATACAACAGTATTGTGTAGTAGGTATGGAGATTTCAGCGATGCAAACAACTTCAATGCCATGCTTCGCATGATCGATAGAATGCACTACACGGCCAATCCACTCATTCACTTCGATAATCTGGATTCCACGGCGCCCTATCTCTCAGAAGTGCTCAACCACATCACGCGGCGCCAGAGCGACGCAGTAGTCGTGAATTCCCCCGCCATTTTCGCTCTCCTGCAGCAGAATCAACGAGGAAACACCATGAGTTACGGAAAAACGCTTACTGTGGCAGTCAGAAGCCTCGACGACGTGTTCCGAGCCCTGGCAATCGACTCTTTCAATGAATTCAGGTTCCACAAAACAGAAAAAGCAAACGATCGATTCGACGACGACGGACTCGTGGACCATTTTAACGGCGATGGATTCGTGGAGCGCGTGAAGACGACCATCAAGAAACGTTCGAGCAAGGAGCCGGTCACCATCGTCATCGAGGATTCCTCCCTTGCCTCCGATCTCCTTGGGAGCGCCAAAGAAGGATTCGTGCCCGTTGACGGTGACTTTTCCATCAAAATAGAGCGCCGAGTGATACATTTCACTGGCTAATAACACTTACATGTCTTGGCTGATAAACGTAGTTAAACGAACGATTGTAATGACCAATAGCGCAGCGCTTCTATCGAAGTTACAAAGAGGAAGGCGCATCACGTGATTTTCCGCGCTCAAGAAGAGCTCTATTCAAACATCAACCGCAGCCCTTCCGAGTGAGCAACAGCGTGAAGTCAATCGCATAACATAGCCGACACTTGCGCTGAGATAAGTGGAAAGTGAATGTGTGACTATGTTGAGCATCGATCGAAATTGCCTGGTGGTTGTGTCCCGATAAAAGAAATGGCTGAAACATATGTTATCAACATTACATGATCTCTTATCGCAATACACAAAATGATCAATTTCACACAACAGTTATTTCAATTTTTACTATCTTCTTATAAGGCGAATCAGGTGAAAGAGTAGTTTCGATCAGTACCCCGGTTGACGAGTCGGCAGCAGAATTGAGCAAAGAGTACTTAATTTTTTCTTCGTAATTGGTCGAAATGGTAAAAACCAAAGTAAACTTCCCACTCATCCATTTGTTGGCACTTGAAGTATCTGAATACCAATGCTTGCTTAACGATTCATAAAAATCCGGACAGATCAGGTCAACGCAATCTCCTGTAATATCCACTTCCTCCGGCTTGCACGGGGTAGTCATGAACCAGCCGATGACATGGCGTAAAAACTGCTGTGACATGCAACAATCCAGGAACTTCAGCTTACGGATGTAACGTTCGCTTGTCAAACCACCGGCAATGAATTCCAGATCGGCGGTTTTCTTCACACTTTCGAACTTCAAAACATCGGCATTTTCCACAATCGTACTGCGGAATTCGGTGAAATTATCTTCGGAAGCACCAAAGTCATGCACTTCAATCATCAGGCCTTCCGTTGAACGTCTCAAAAGCAGAAGTTCGTTAAACGTTTCTTCAACGAAATCGCTTTCCACTTCATCGTTCAGCGTGTAGTCATAACCTCGACTTCCGAAAAATCGTAGTTTCGTGAAGAACTGATGCTCCTTCGATGGAAGACTTTCCGGAGTAACCGGTCGCTTGTTGACACTCATAGTCTCCTTTTGCGGGTCACCAGAAAAAACTTTCGAAACGGTGTATTTCATCTTCTTCGTGCCGTCGAAAAGAAGAACATCCAGCGAGTGCCTCACGTAATCGGTCATACCAGCGGCGATAGCGGTCATATTGGGACCAAGCACATTTGCGGAGTTCGCCGTATCCTCAAAACTAAACTGTGCAGCAATACCATCCAAGATCTCCGCCGGTAAAGTTGAAAATTTGTCAGATGGAATGACACTCATCTAGAACATGTTGGAAGTTTACATCGCACTTGCAACAGATTACATACCGTTGTTGATTCAATTTTCAATCACGGAGCACTGGATTCGGCAGAAGCTTAAATGATCAGAGGAATACCTGAAATTGGCTTGGAATAGGGCATAATGACATTGATAATTATGTCATTGTAATCGAGATGGTCAACAATACTCGGGCATTTAACCCGCTTCATACTCCCATCATACATTCAAGAGAAAGGTTTATTCAGGCGTGAAAAATGGTTAACTACGAATTGAACAAAACCGACGGGAGATACTACGGTAATCATGTTTCTGCACACTTCAAAATATAACTCTCGTTTATTGCGTTGTTAAAGATAGAACCCGTTTAGGAGTTGAATCGTGTTGGAGCACTGTGTTCGATTCCGTTTGTTACGGAACTCCTCTTTGTGTCGATTAGTCGAGTCTTCCTGTCGTTCCATTGTTTCTGCCTTCTCCTGAACGTCGAACCTAAACCTGAAATAGCATTCGTCAGCTCAAAGCTTAAAGCTTTTTACGGAGCATTTACAGGCTCTTTCGATTACCTTTTTACTGATCGTTCCAGACCGAATCCTATTCTGTATTTCCAACAACACCTTCTAAACAGTTGCACAGCAGACGAATTGATTAATAGAATGACTAAATCACATACCGTATGCACAGCACGTTCTTTCGATCATCGTTGTCGGCATCGGTGTCAAGCGAAGGCCTGAAAAATGGTCTCTTCAACCACAAGACAAGTAGAAACATCCGGAAAAATCCAGACAAAAAGGTTACCTTTCATGAATGAAGATCGGATTGTGCTGCGGGCATCAACGGGAAGTGCGAGAAACGAAGAGGAGCAATCTTCGAGGCGAGGCCTGCGTGAGCAAGGTGAGAACACCGCTTGTGGCACAGAGAGGAAGAATCGGGACAGAGCAACCAACATGGAGTCGCGACTGATGATAGAAAGCGGGCAAAACCCCAAAACAAGAGGAAACGGTGGTAAACGAGTAACACTGGCTTCTCTGATCGACAGTCGTAGTCGTACGTTAACGCACAGCCCATATCAGCTACACTCGGGCGAAAAAGTCGGGAAAACTCTCCTTGGGACATGCAAATTGCAATTCCTGTCTTATCGTGAACGAAATCACAAGGCTGCATAATAAGCCACGACAAAAAGCTGAACACACTTGCTTAAAGGAAGCAGCGAGGGTAAAACCCAAAAATCGAATCGCAGAATAAAGAAACACGAAATTGAAAACCAAACGATGTGCGCGGCCTTTGCAGCCGATACTGTAGTTATGAACGATAGTCGTTGTGGGACCATCGCCCGCGCGTTTGGTGGGATGAAGAGAAGCTTCAGTTGATGGTGAGCACAACTCGCTATCCACGCATTTACTCATTCGACTTCAGAATGCAGACAGAATCCTCCACTGAACCGCGTAGTCGCTTCTTCGAGGGCGTCTGTCGGCGTTTAAATCGAGTCGACGCCGATCGGATTCAGCGGTTGAAAATGCGGGGAAAACCTTGACCGGGAATACAGTGGCACTGCGAATTGCAATTTCGGCCTTCATTAGCTCTGCACATCACACTGGACGTTTTCTGTTCGTTTTGTCAGCGCACAGGCCGCGCAACAGGGAGCAAAGCGGCGATTCGTAGCGGTAGCGGTCGCGCATCTCGAATCGGCCAAATTGGCGCCGCGCGCTGCGCTGCGGAGGACAGACGCTTCTTCTGTGGTTGACGTCCGATCAATTGCGTTGGAATTATCGAAATCACTGTTGCCGTCTGCTCGTTCGTCAGCGCACTTGAACGCTGCGCGACCGCGTGCGGGAGGCGAACTCAGATTCTGCTCAATTCAACTCTTGCTGCACGCGTTTTGCGCCAGGATCTCCGCGAAACAGAATTGGCACCGCGTGGCACCATTCTCCCGAGCAGTGGAGATCCGCGTTGCTTTCGGAGTTCAGATCAGCTTCCAAACAGCCATTCCGCCCTCTGATCTCGAGCAGCGTTGCGCGCCAGTGTGAATGAGTGAGAAACTGGCAGTTGGGAGTTTCCTCTGGCGGCGCACAGCGTTTCTGAAGCGTTGGATGTCGGAAAACAGCCCTTTAGACACAAGCAGACGTTATGCGTGCAATTTAGACTCATTTTTCGTCTCAGAGACATCGGTTGCGGCCCGAAATGCGTTCACACTTCGTTAACCAGACGGAATGAAGCTTCGCGAACTGATCCTCTGATTCCGGAAAACGATAAATTCGCGATCGGCTCCGACGCTTTTTCCCCGCATCAAACGCAGCAATGCGCGGCCGCGTTGTTCGCGATTTCAGCGCGGATGCGAACGTTTTTGTGTTTGTGTGGGCGGATGAGGAGTTGGTGATCAGCTTGAAGCAGCTGGCGATTGTTTCCATCGCGATGCACCCGAATTCTCCGTTCATGCGACAAACCGGGAGACACTGGAAGCGGTGATCTGGATGGCCACAGCGCCTTCCTGGCAAAACTGCTGCGCGATCTCACGTTCATTGGGTTGCCGTGGTAAGCTGCGATTGCTGCTTTACTTATTCAAAATCCGACTCAAATTCATGAAATCAAAGGCCAAATTACGTCAAGGAAACGAGTTCAGGACGTGCGAACCAAGTTTTTCGGCAATTCCCTCGACTTTGGACTCTCGATTTGAACGAAAACGCCGTCGTTGATTCTCACGGCCTCCGTGGCGCCCTTTCGGAAAAGATCAGCGGCAAGCGAGAGGTACTCGATGACGATGGTGATCGCCTCTTTGCTCGCTCCACGAATCCATCACCGCTGAAATGAGTTTTTGTAGCCTTGCGGAACCGAAATTCACTGAATGAATCGATTTCCAGAGCTTGGAAGACCTCGTCGAGGCTTCCAATGGCTTACAGAAAGCGTTTTTCCTTATTTGCAGACGATTCTCCGTTGATTCTGGACCAAAACAGAGAGAATGTAGGGTGCGTTTATCACGTCCGTGTTGGTTTGACTGCGAGAAATGCGATTAAACGCCTCGTTCACGTAGGGGACTTCGGTTCCTGTACAAAATAAAAGGATTCGCAGTGAAGCGAACGACAAATTTCCCTCAGAGGGTTTGAATCGCTCAATTCCGCCAGATAAGAGAGCCAGTCGAGCGTTGACCGGTGGTGAAAAAAGTGCAGATCGAGTAGAAAGTGCTTGAGATGCGGCTCCAACGGTTCGCTCTCAATACCCCGGAAGCAAACGTGTTTGTTTTTCCTGAAGAACAAGTGATACGATCTGTACTCGCAGTATGCCTCCTTCCACTCCATTCCCGTGCGACACAAGTAGACCGCCATGGAGATGAATCTGTAGTGCCGGCAGCACATTTAACACTGTTCGCCCCATCGTCCGCTGAGCTCCGCGTACGACTGCGGAATGTCGCTGATCGATCTGGAGCACCGTGGAGTTTGGAAAGCGCCGATCAGCCACGCTGGACGAGAATATTGTTCATAGTAGGCCACAGGAAGCTCCTTTGCGAGGCGTGTGAAGATCACCTCAAAGAGCTCATCGAGGAAGAGATCACTGACAAACTCCATCGTTTCTGACGCTGACCGACGTCGACAATCGCGAATTCTAAACGAGACTATTGGATGAGCAAAGCGCGATGTTTGCGTATTAAGAAAGTTGTCGGATTATCGCTGCGAGACCCTGGCCGCCGATAACGCCGCTGGTTTCAGCCATCTCAATTGCTCGTTGTTCAGCGCTTCGACGAGCATAATGACACAATGACACAGAAATGCGGATTTCCCTCACAAAGAGCGAAATAGCGTTGCGGGAGCCTCTGATGTGTGTGGACGCGCGCAATGCAAAGTTGAACCGAAACACTCCGCCTCTGCCCTCCAGGACTAACGGAGTTCATGTCAGTGGACACATGTGACCCTTGAAACGGGAGGCGTAGCTCAAGGACTGCGTCAGCGGGTGCAACAACGCGTCACATCGTCGTTTCTCGCCTCGATTTTCATCGAATCTTCGCACAGCGCTGCGCGCATCGCATTCGCTGCATTTATGCCGCGCTTCTCGCTCGCAATCATCAAGAAACGATGGAATTCGTCAACGAACGCTTCCTCGACTCCGTTTTCGAGTTGATTCTCATCCGCGTCGCGAAGGAGCTTTCCGCTACCAAGGACTCACGCTCCCTCCCCAGTTGGCTTGTTGGAACACCCGGAAATTGCGCCCCCAATTTGCGGACACCAGATGTCCCTTACGACGCCTGTCCATACGCGGAGCTCGGCGGCCGATGGGGCGAAATGTTCGAAATCTGTAGAGAGCACTACCGATTTGTTTCGGTGGCGATCTACTTCCCACCGGCGGGGACATCGCATGGATTTTGTGTGCACAAGCAATACTATCTGTTTACTGGATGGTACCATTGGTGTTCTTCTTACGATCACTTTAAAGCATACCCGTGGAAGCTGATCAGCAAGTGCTTTTTGCTTGATTTATACTGTTTTCAATACAGATACAACCAATTTACATCTAGTGAGTATGGAGATTTCAGCGATGCAAACAACTTCAATGCCGTGCTTGGAATTTTCGATGACCTGCACTACACGGCCAATCCTCTCATTCACTTGGAAGATCTTGATTCGGCGGCGCCGTATCTCTCAAAAGTGCTCAGCCACATCTCGCGGCGCCAGAGCAACACAGTAGTCGTGAATTCTCACAAAATTCTTGGTATTCTACAGCAGAATCAACGGGAAAACATCGTTAGATATGGAAAATCCCTCACTGTGGCGATCGGAAGCGTCGGCGAGATCTACAAAGCGCTGGAAATTGATTCTTTTAACGAATTCAGGTTCCGCAAGACGGTAAACGAGCAGTTCATCGGTGGGGGATTCGTGGACAGCGTGAAGAAGATTTTCAAGAAGCGGTCGAGCAAGGAGCCGGTGAGCATCGTCATCGAGGACGCCTCGCTCGCCTCTGATCTCCTCGGGAGCGCCGAAAATGGCGCCGTGCCCGTTGACGGCGACTTTTTCATCACAATAGAGTCAGGATCAGCCAATTAGGCGTCAAGCGCCTGTAAAATAATTTTGTTGTGGTAATGTATTGCATTACTGATTAAAGCGATTGATAAACGCATGTTGCGGGTGTCGGCAACAGGACTATGTCACGAATTTACCCAAAATGAACTGCGTTGTCGGCAGCGTCCTCGGCGTGTCGTTTCGGGCGCCAAATACGTCATTCCCTCTGGTTAACGCGGTCTGAACGCATTTCGGATCGCGGAAGTGGTGAATTTTTTATATTCACACAATATTCTCTCTCTTCTGTTGCAAAATCAGCCGAAAATCGTTAAGACACACGGAAAGACGCTTTCTGTGGAAATTCGACGACGACGACGAGCATTTTAGCTGCGAGGCTTTCGTGGAATGCGTAAAAACGAGCCTCAAGAAGCGGTCAAACAAGGCGGAGATCACCGTCGTCATCGAGGACCTCTCGCTCGCTTTCGATCTCTTCGGGAGCGCCGAAGAAGGCGCCGTGACCGTTGACAACCAGTTTACTCTCACAGAGCGTCCGGCAGCAGCAGCAGCAGCAGATTCGTCTCCACCGAATCACGTTGCGCAGCACGAGAAACCAGTGCGCATGCGCGAGGTCGTCGGCAGCGTGGATATTGAGGACATGGGCAGCATTTACCCGAAACGCGAGACGCGAGCTTGCTTCTCAGCCACGCATTTCTCCGTTCTGGCGCGGTGAAACGAGCAGATAGCGAAGAACGCAGTAGACAGCATGCCGATCGAGTTGATGCAAACGAGCCGCAACGGTTCGCAACCATGACTCTGAGACGCAAAATGAGTCTAAATTGCACGCATAACGTCTGTTTGTGTCTACCGGGCTGTTTTCCGCGAGTTAACGCATCAGAAACGTAGTTATCCGCCAGAGGAAACTCCCCAACTGCCCGTTTCTCACTCATTCACACTGGCGCGCAACGCTCGAGAGGCGCACTGGCGCCTGGTTGTGAGCGATGACTGACGGCAACGCGACTCGACAGCAGAGGGCGGAAAGGCTTCGTTTGGAAGCCGATCTGTACTCCGAGAGCCACCCGGAGAATGGCGCCGCGCTGTGCTACTCGACTGCACCTGCGGATGTTGCGGAGCGATGATTCGACGACTTTTGCATTTCCTGCCTCGCTTTCAGAATCAGATGTGCAACTCGGACTCGGCAGCCGACCTCCATCGGCAGTGTTGGTGAAATCTGGCGTGTCTCGTCTTTGCGCTTCCATTCCGCCGATCGCAGGCGCCAATATTAGCGTTGTCGGACTCCTCCAAGGCAACTTCAATGAACTATGGATTCTCAATGCAATCTTCGAGATGAATCTCGCCGATCCGATCGATTTGCCGCGGCTAAACATCACACTGAAACCCAGGAAAATAGAACTTTAATTTACATTAAATCAACACAAATCTACATGTATTTCGACATCGGGAGTTATTCTTCCGTCGGCAAAGGAGATTGAACTTGGGTAGGCGCGGGAGCTGGAGCTTGGGTCGGAGCTGGAAGGACGGTGGTAACAGGCCCTGGCATCGTCGGAACGGCATTGTTGTCTGCAGGCGCTGGAGACACACGCGGAGACGTGGTCTTCTTCGGCTCCTCTTCCTTGGGGTCATCCTTCTCCGACTGCGTATTCTCTGCGCTCGGATTCTTCGGTTTCTGCAGCTGCTGCGAAACAAAGATGAGTGGATCACGCGGAGAATTCACCTTACCACATTCTTCTCGTCGCTGGCAGCGGTCGGCAATTGATGGACCTGTGTTTCCACGACTTCTTCGCACGTGACCAGCTTTCCTGGAGCAACAACTGGAGCAGACGCTCTTGTATCCATCGGGATCTTCCCTGGCATTGCCGTAGCAGCATTGCCCTCCGTTGGCGCCTTCCCCGGCATCGCCGTCTGCGCGTTGTCGTCGTGACTAGCGCCTGGCTTTGCGACCACGATATCGCCGTCGCGACTCTTCCGCCTGTCTTTCGCGACTTCCGATTCACTCGGAAGCGATCGGAGATCCGTTTTTTCCTCGCCAGAATCCTTCTTCGACTTTAATCCGGGCGCGTCAGCCTTCTTCTTCGCCATCGGCGCGCTTTTCAGCGGGTCGGAGTCATCTCCCGGTTGCCCGCCGGCTTTCTGAGATTGTTTCGCTGAGGCGCCTGCGCCGGAATCCTTCGAACTCGGTCCGGCCGACTGCGGAAGCTTTTCCATCTTGTGGACAGTGATTTTTACCTTAGTAAACCATACGTGAGAATCATCCAATGCGGTTGAGATCGTCACGTTGGTCTGAGCATCCGATTCGTTCAGCAACCTCATTTTCTTCGCAAAGTTACGCGTTAAACAGAAATCTATTCGGAACGTTCCGTCATTCCATTCCGTTGACCGAGCACGAGCTTCTTCCCATTTGGTGCATAAAAATGAGTAAAAATCGGGAAAGTTCTTATCCAAAATCTCTCCAATTGAAATTATCGACGGTTTCGCTTTCGAGTCGAAGAACCACGATACAACATTTTGTATAAACATTTCTGAGATCCCTTTGTTGCACATCGTGGCTTCTAGATGACGAACAGTCCCATCTCTCAAACCAGCCGAAATAGCATTAAGATAGGACACTTGAATCACGTTTGACATGATAAAGCGGCCACTGCAATCCAGCATCAAAGGCAAGAATTCAAATCCAACGTTTTCTTCGTGGATATTGTAAATTTCCACGTTAAACCGCGGTCTTCTGGTTTCAATAATCTTCTCGAATATGTTCTTATCGAAAGGCATTTCGACAGCTTTGTTGTCCCTATATGGACCGGCTCGGCTTCCAAAGATGCGCACAGAATCCAAGAACTGACAGTTGACACTATTAATGCGCTGTGCTGGTGTTGCACCATCTCGTTTCAACTTTCCCGTGACTGGACACGTAGCGAAAACATTGTAGACGTTATGCTTCATCTTGATATCGCCATTGAGCAGCAGAAGGTCGATGTGATGTTCGACATACAAACTCGCGTGCAATCCGAACTCGTGCAATCTTGTTCCGCCGGCATTTGCTCCACGTACAACATCATTCCAGCCAAAGTGATCAGCGATGTCGAAAACTATTTCACGGCTCAGTTCGTCAAACAACATGTTGAAATCGGCAATTTGCACGTCTTGATGTTGATTCATTCTGAATTCTACACATCACGTCAACATATTAACGCGACGGAGTAAGTTACGGTATTGTTTATGACTGATTGTTCTTCTGGCAGCGGTTGAACTGGAGAAACGGGTCTATCGGTGCACGGAAGTTGCTATTCTAAAGATGTTTATGGAATAGTCGGACATGATGCCTTTCGAAGGGCAAATTTAAGAAACTTTGGGAGTTTAACCCATACAAAACATCGAACACACAATACATTGCCTTGTTTTATAAGTAGCATGGTTACGGTAAAGAAGCCTACATTTATCTCTCAGTCCGCATACAGAACGCATCTCGACGAAGTCCAGAAGCAGAAGATCTGCGACCCCAGCGTGGCCGACGTCACGACCTTTGGCCGCGGCGGCGGATAAAAGGCGATCGACGGGAGCCCAGAATTCATTCGCCACGAAGAGGCGAGCCAGCGAAGTCCGTCCGCCAAGAGGAACTACGGAGAAGCCAGAAGCCCCGCTAAGAAGCCTCCCCGAAGAAGCAAATCTCCACCGGCTCGACAATCGGACCACCATCGTCGCCACCCAACGCGCGACGTCCAGCGCCGAAGCCCCGAAGTCCCTCGACATCGCCGGAAGATACAAAGCACTCAAGAGATTCTCTGTGCGCATCAGATCGCCAGAAAAGTGATGAAGCAATCTGAATCCATTTAATACGCTAGTGAATGAAAAAATATAACAAAACGAGGTCTTCCGGACGTCGTTCAGATCCTTGGGTGATCGCAGATACCGTCATCCTTCAGATCGCGATGTCCGTGCCAGATTCGCCCAGTGCTTATTGTGTATGGGTTATCTTAATTCGAACAAGAAGCAAACATTTGTAACACAACACCATACTCATAAAATACCTGATCTCCTGCAGAAGCGAGGGCGGCGACGATTTGGGAGTGAATCAACGAGGAAAGGGGAGCGAAGTAGGAACACCGGCGAAGGGAAATCAGGACGAGACGATGGAAATGAAGCGCTTCATCCGCATCTGGGCAACTCTTCCAGAGCGAAATGAAGCGCTCGCGCAGAGAAGATGGCGGTTTGCGTCGGTTGTTCTTGGAGTCGGCCAAGACTTCTGCGCGCGTCGTCGCAGAGTTAGAGCGCGCAGGATGACCGAGGGCGCAACACAGAAACACACGAGGACGCTTCAATAAACGAAAGGCGAAAATTTATTCGCAGAAATAAGAATAACAAATCCAAACGATGCGCGCGGCCTTTGCACATGATACGGTAGTTTTGGACGATGGTCGTTGTGGGACCATAAAAGGAGCACTTTGGTCAGCGGATGAGAAAATGCTCAGTTGATGATGGTCAGAACTCGCTCCGCTCACGTTCTGCTTCAGAATCCTCCAATATCACGTAGTCGATTCATCCAACGCGTCTGGTGGCGTTCAAATCAAATGTCTACCGTATTCAGCATTTGAAAATGAAGTGAAAAAGACCGCGTGAACCCAGTCGGCACGCGCACTGCAATTTCGGCTTCTTTGTGGCTCTGCATCCTCACACAGAACGTTTCCTCATCTTCTGCTCGTTTCGTATGCGCACAGACCGCGCTACAGGGAGCGCAGCGGCGATTTGCAACGGTCGCACAAGTCGAATCGGCCGAATTTGCGACGCGCGAGGGAGCGGGGGGAAAGAGCGTCCGCGTCGCTTTTAGATGACAGATAGGGAGTTCTGTAAGTTGCAATCGCTCCCGGCGCCCTTGAAATCCGCGTTACTGTCATGACACAGGGCGTTTTCGCCTCGTTTGTTCGTTTCGAAGACGGTCCAAGCGCTCACAGAGCTGAAATCATCAGAATTGGCACCGCGCGGCACCATTCTCCCGAGCAGTGGCGATCCGCATTGCTCTTTGAGTACAGATCAACTTGCAAACGGACGCCTTACCTCCTTTTGCTCGAGCTGCGTTGCGCGCCAGCGTGTATGAGTGAGAAACGGGTTGGGAGTTTCATCTGGCCGATCACACCGTTTCTAAGGCGTTAACTCGCGGAAAACAGCTCGGAAGACACAAACAGACGTTATGCGTGTAAATTAGACTCATTTTGCGTCTCAGAGACATCGGTTGCGACCCGAGATGCGGTCAGACTTCGTTAACCAGACGCATCACACGTCGTTACGTGATACGCGAAGACGACAGCAGTCACACAGCTGGAAGCACGGCGTTGATTCGCTGCGCAGCGGTGCGATGGAAATCCCGATCGCTTTTCAGTGCCGAGTTTGGTGAACTAATGATCCTTCTGTGTGTCGCTCTCGGTGCTTCCCGAAATCACTGTTGTCGGTGTGTTTTTTGAATAATGCTCGCCAGTGCACTCGATACGCAGCGCGTTGTGTCGCGGGATTATGCGAGAGGCGAAGACGTTTTCCACCCGATTCAACGCGCCTGGAAAGTTGTCGGTTGTTGCAATTCGCAAAGTGTAGTGCGTGCGAAGGCCGTTCGATTCTTACGCGCTGCGGTATTTGCAGTGAGCAGACTGCCAGCATATTACGTGCTTAGTGAACTGACTGTGAGTGCGCTACTGTCCACGTCTCTTTTGTACTCATTTTGCGTCAGGATTCATATAGAAACCTCCGCGAATCATCATAGTCGCTTCTTCGAGGGCGTCTGGCGGTGTTTAAATCGAGTGGACGTCGATCAGAAGCGTTTTCGCCTCGTTTGTTCATTTCAAAAAGGCTCCAAGCGCTCGCAACAGCTGAAATCAAACGAATTGGCACCGCGCCGCACCATTCTTCGCGCAGTGGTGATCCGCGTTAATCTCGGAGTACAGATGAGTTTGCAAACACGCGCCTTTCCTCCTTCTGCTCTCGAGCCGCGTTGCGCACCAGCGTGTATGAGTGACAAACGGGCAGTTGGGAGTCTCGTCTGGCGGATCACACCGTTTCTGATGCGTTGGATGTCGGAAAACAGCCCTGTAGACGCAAACAGACGTTATGTGTGTAAATGAAACTAATTTTGCGTCTCAGAGACATCGGTTGCGACCCAAAATGCTTTCAGTCTTCGTTAACCAGACGGAATGACGTTTCTCAAACGTATTTGGCGCCCAAAACGACACGCCGCTGATCTGTCGCTTCTCAGTCAGCCAAAGTCGCTGAGGCTCGGTAAGCGCGAGGCGCTGGATCTCGCTGTCAAGCGCGGATCCCTGGTCCGCGCCTCCAAGCGCCGGATCCGTCTCGTCGTTCTCATTCACCGTCGGCGGAACGATGCTCAGTCCGAGCGGATTGCGTCGTCGACCAGCCATGTCGAGTCTGCGATTGGACGCAAACGCATTAAGACGCAAATAAGGGGAACAGCAATGCTGAGCAGCGAACAATCAATCCTGCTCAAGTCACTCGATAAACTGCGAAGCTGAAAATTGCGAAACGCACATTTGCGCAATTCTAAACAGCGTCTGTAGTCTCTTCGCGGTGGGACCATTCGCGTAGATTTTGACGGTTTTCTGCCCGCGCACCCAAACATTGAGTTTGTTCTTGTGAGATGGAAAATGGACAAGCGAAGGTCAAGCGTTGAAACGGACTCAAAGAAGGCGCTCGCATCAGTTCCGACGCCTCGTTCCAATGCCGCCGATCACAGTGCGAGCATTCATGTACCTCGACACGCCGCCGCCTTCGTCAACAGCGGCAAAGCTACTTCGACGTATGAAAACAGAACCGTTTATTAGTAACTGACAACGAGAGCGCGAACCACGAAATCGCCCAATTCAGAATACGTTTTTAGTCTACTCCAAGTTCTACTTCTTCTTACATTTGTCTCAAATTGTTGTCTGACTTCTGGACTCTCAATTTGAACGAAAACGTCTTCACTGACTCTCACGGGCTCCGTGGCGCCTTCTCCGAAGAGATCAGAGGCGAGCGAGGGGTCCTCGATGACAATTTTGATCTCCGCTTTGCTCGACCGCTTCTTGAGGCTTGTCTTCACGCGCTCGACGAATCCCTCGCCGCTGAAATTATCTTCCCTAGCCTTGCGGAATCTGAATTCGCTGAAAGAATCGATTTCCAGGGCTTGGAAGACCTCTTCGAGGCTCGAAATGGCCACAGAAAGCGTCTTTCCGTACGTTTCGACGATGTTCGGCTGATTTTGCAGCAGGAGAGCGAGGGTATCCGGAGAATTGAACACTTCTGTGTTGCTCTGCCGCACTGTTAGACGCCTCAGGACCTGTGACAGGAACGGCGCAGTGGATTGAAGGTTTTCGATGTAAATGCGCGGATTCGAGCTGCAGTGGAAGCTTTCGCAGAAGGCGAACAATTCCGATAGAGTAGCCTGATCGCCGTAATCAAAGCGCTCTAAACCAAAATCATCCACATTGGCTGTCGTCTGCAGGCAGAACAGATCGAGCAGAAATGGTTTGTACTGCCTTAGCCCCACGTAGGGCATATCACTCCCTCTACTCGTGTGCAGATCGTCCCTGTTGAACAACGTGTACTCTCGGCTCACTAAGAATCCGCTCGGCAACTCTGCAGTCGGAAACCAAATCGCCATCGAAATGAATTTGTAGTGACGCCGACACAGATCAAACGCTTTGCCCCATCGACCGCCGAGCTCGGCGAAGGGGAACTCGCAACTCCCAAGCTAACCCGAAATAGTTAAACTCGAGCCATCGGGGCGTGAAATTGCGGCGCTTGTTGAGTCGCACAGGAAGCTCCTTCGCGACGCGGACGAGGATCAACTCGAAAATGGAGTCGAGGAAGCGTTCGTTGACGAATTCCATCGTTTCTTGGCGATTGAGAGCGAGAAATAGCGGATAAATGCGCGTCGAATGCAATGCGTGAATCTCGTCTTCGCGCTTCCATTGCGCCGATCGCAGGCGCCATCATTCTATTCTATTCCGCGCGCTTCCCGACTCCTTCGAAGCTAGTGAATTTCGCCCGCTCCGCCGTCGAGCAACACCGACGGAGCAATTGAATCCTTCGCTCAACATCGCCAACGCGGGCCGATTAGATACCGCCATCCAATTACAGGGCGTTTTCGCCTCTCTTGTTCGTTTCGAAAACGCTCCAAGCGCTCACAACAGCTGAAATCAACAGAATTAGCACCGCGCGGCACCATTCTTCGCGCAGTGGAAATCCGCGTTGCTCTCAGATCAGCTTCCAAACAGACGCATTTCCTCTCTCTGCACTCGACCCGCGTTGCGCGCCAGTGTGTGAATGAGTGATAAACGGGCAGTTGGGAGTCTCTTCTGGCGGATCACACCGTTTCCGAGGCGTTAACTGGCGGAAAACAGCCCTGTAGACGCAAACAGACGTTATGCGTGCAATTTAGACTCATTTTGCGTCTCAGAGACATCGGTTGTGACCCGAGATGCGTTCAGACCGCGTCAACCAGGCGGAATGACGTTTCTCAAACGTATTTGGCGCCCAAAACGACAGAGCAGTTCGTCGCTGGAAGAGAAAGTCGTCCGCGCTCTCTTCAAAATTTCTTCGGAGCCTTCAGGGGGTCACGCCAGATTTCACCAACACTGCCGATGGGGGGCAGCTGCCAAGTCCGAGTCGCACATCTGATTCTGAAAGCGAGGCAGGAAATGCAAAAGTCGTCGAATCATCGCTCCGCAACATCCGCAGGTGCAGTCGAGTAGCACAGCGCGGCGCCATTCTCCGGGTGGCTCTCGGAGTACAGATCAGCTTCCAAACGGAGCCTTTCCGCCCTCTGCTCTGGAATCGCGTTGCCGTCAGTCATCGCTCATAACAATGCGCCAGTGTGAATGAGTGAGAAACGGGCCGTTGGAAGTATCGTCTGGCTGCCCGGTAGACGCACGTTAGGACGCGTGATGCGTTAACTCGCGGAAAACAGGAAATCGCGGATTCGAACGAATAAACAAACTTCGAATATCACAGAAATGCAGATTTCCCTCACACAGAGAGCGAAATAGCGTTGCGGGAGCCTCTGATGTGTGTGGACGCGCGCAAATACAAAGTTCAACCGAAACACTCCACCTCTGCCCTCCAGGACTAACGGAGTTCATGTCGAAAGACTCACGTGACTCTGGAAACGGGTGGTGTAGTTCAAGGAATGCGCCAACGCGACACATCCGCCACATCGTCGTTTCTCGCCTCGATTTTCATCGAATCTTCGCACAGCGCTGCGCGCATCGCATTCGCTGCATTTATGCCGCGCTTCTCACTCGCAATCATCAAGAAACGATGGAATTCGTCAACGAACGCTTCCTCGACTCCGTTTTCGAGTTGATCCTCGTCCGCGTCGCGAAGGAGCTTCCTGTGACCATCGATGCGCGCAGGGGCATCCCTCGTTGGCTTGTTGGATCGTACGGTGACCGCGTCCCCGAAGTGTACAATTGCCAGAATTTCTCCTACGACGTCTGTCCGTACGAGGAGCTCGGCGGTCGGTGGGGCGAAATGTTCGAAAATTGTCGCAGTAACTGCTTTTTCATTTCGATGGCAATCTACCTTCCGAGTGAGGGAACACCGCTTGCATATTGCGTATATATGATGCACAAACTGTTTGGTCGCAACAATAGCCACTTTTCGTTAGGAGGCGACTACTTTCAGGGGGTACCGCTGAGTCCGTGCTACAAGAACATTTTGCTCGATCTGTATTGCTTTCAAGCAGATCACGGGTTCGGACAGTTTGGGTGCAAGGATTTTACAGATCCCGACGACTTGAGTTACTTGTTTGGTGAGTTGGACAGCCTGCACTACACGGCCAATCCTCTCATTCACTTCGATAATCTGGATTCCACGGTGCCCTATCTCTCAGAAGTGCTCAGCCACATCACGCGGCGCCAGAGCAACACAGTAGTCGTGAATTCTCCCAAAGTTCTCGGTATTCTGCAGCAGAATCAACGGGAAAACATCGTTAGATATGGAAAATCCCTCACTGTGACCTTCGGGAGCCTCGACGACGTGTTCCGAGCCCTGGAAATCGATTCCTTCAGTGAATTCAGGTTCCGCAAGGCTGCAAACGAGCGATTCAATGACGAAGGATTCGTGGAGCGCGTGAAGACGAGCCTCAAGAAGCGGTCGAGCAAAGAGCCGGTGAGCATCACCATCGGGGACCTCTCGATTGCCTCTGATCTCCCCGGGAGCGCCGAAGAAGGCGCCGTGCCCGTTGACGGCGATTTTTCAATAGAGTCAGGATCGGCCAATTAAGCATCAAGCGCCTGTAAATTAATTTTGTTGTGGTAATGTAATGTATTGTATTGTTGATTGATAATCGCATGGAAGCGAGTTTGATCGCTTTCCGCATAACGAAGAACGCTGTCGAGAGCCATTGGGGACAATTTCGGCGCTCATTCGCAGTTCATCGCGACCGATTCGGGGGAACAACGTCACTGGCATCTCACCGCTCACGTTCTCCTTCGACTGGGAAACTAACAGATGCTGTCGACCACAAAAATAAGTTCTCCTCCTCCACAATCATCGCCGATTCGGACGACGTTCTCTTCCTACGACGAACTGCGTTGTCGACAACGTCCTCGGCATGTCGCTTCGGCGGCAATGCGTTTGAGAAACGTCATTCCGTCTGGTTAACGAAGTCTGAACGCATCTCGGATCGCAACCGATGTCTCTGAGACGCAAAATGAGTCTCAAATGAACGCATATCGTCTATTTGTGTCTACCGGGCTGTTTTCCGCGAGTCAACGCCTCGGAAACGATGTGATCCGCCAGAAGAGATTCGCATGAATTCGAAGCGCGGATGACTTTCTCTTCCGGTGACGAAATGCGCTATTGTTGATTTAAACGCACGTTGCGGGTACCACCAGGACTATGTGACGAATTTACCCAAAATGAACGGCGCTGTCGACAACGTTCTTGGTGTGTGGTTTCAGCAAATGCGTTTTTGGCTTTTTTTCTCTTTTTCCCGCCATTTCAATCTGAATCCGCGCAACGTCGCAACAATTCAACGCGCCACGCGAAACACGTACGCGTGCCAGGCCTGCATTGCTTCAACAAAATCACGACGGCAACGGCACATCGAGCGCACCGGGACGCCGACGACGCATTTGCCCAAAACACGAGACCGAGCTCGCTTGTCAGCGACGCATTTCTCCGTTCTGGCGCGGTGAACGAGCACAGATACCGAAGAACGCAAGCCGATAGAACCCCAAAGAGGACAACTTGCAATGGGTTCCCGCGAAACGTGTTTTCCAGCATCATATTGTCGACAACGCTCTCGGCGTGACGGTTAGGCGCCAAATACGTTTGAGAAACGTCATTCCGTCTGGTTAACGAAGTCTGAACGCATTTCGGTTCGCAACCGATGTCACTGAGACTCAAAATGAGTCTAAATTGCACACATAACGTCTGTTTGCGTCTACCGGGCTGTTTTCCGCCAGTTAACGCCTCGGAAACAATGTGCGCCACCAGAGGAGACTCCCAACAGCCCGTTTCTCATTCATTCACACTGGCGCGCAACGCTCCTCAAGATCAGAGGGCGGAATGGCTGTTTGGAAGCTGATCTGAACTCCGAAAGCAACGCGGATCTCCACTGCTCGGGAGAAGGGTGCCACGCGGTGCCAATTCTGTTTCGCGGAGATCCTGGCGCAAAACGCGTGCAGCAAGAGTTGAATTGAGCAGAAACCGAGTTCGACTCCCGCACGCGGTCGCGCAGCGTTCAAGTGCGCTGACGAACGAGCAGACGGCAACTTTTCGACGATTTCGATAATTCCAACGCAATGGATCGGACGTCAACCACAGAAGAAGCGTCTGGAAAACGACTTTGCCCTCGCATAATCCCGCGACACAACGCGCTGCGTATCGAGTGCACTGGCGAGCATTATTCAAAAAACACGCCGACAACAGTGATTTCGGGAAGCACCGAGAGCGACACACAGAAGGATCATTAGTTCGCCAAACTCGGCACTGAAAAGCGATCGGAATTTCCATCGTACCGCTGCGCAGCGAATCAACGCCGTGCTTCCAGCTATGTGACTGCTGTCGTCGTCGCGTATCACGTAACGACGTGTGATGCAAAGCTCAAAACTATATCCCAAAGCAAGATTCATTTCTGTGGCGGAACAGAGCTAATTTCGTTCAAAACCGAAGTTGCTCAACTTGACTGAATGCATGCCGCTCGCTAGTCACCGCTTTAAAGTGTAATTGAGTCTAGCTTGCTGTGTTCACCATTCAGTGTCCCATCGACACAGCTGTTGAAATGCAAATATCATACAATCTAAACGTTCAAAATTTCACAAAACTAAATCAAATAATCATACTACAATTTTTACAGTAACGTGGCTGTAACCATCCAAATCACGCACCTCTGTATCAATGTTGACATTCGAACCAGGCACGGTTTCGTTAAGAAGATTAGGCTGCACAACACTGGTAGCATAGTCGTTAGAGCAGCTGAACATCATGCTAAAAGATCCCGTAATCCATGTCGAGCAATTTGCGGAGTGTGCTTTCCATTGATCACATAACACTGTGTAAAAAGAACTGGACACGGCGTCCACGGACGTCCCAACAACGCGAACTTCGGCTTTCAAATCAGCTTCCATAAACCACGAAACAAGTCGGTTGTAGAATAAATCAGTAACGACGCATTTGTTCAATATCAATAAACGAAGCCCACTGGATGAAGAAAGATGTTCAGCAACAGTATCCATAACCACTGGCTTGTCGACATCGGCGAAGATCAAAGTTCCGGCATTCTGAACTACTTTTAGCATATAAGGTCCAAAATCAACGCTTTCAGCCGTAAACTCTTTCACAACTACGGTCAGTCCTCCGTCGCGCTTCCGATAACTGAGTAGATTCTCAAACTTCGCCATGCTCCATTCTTCTTTGTCATCACAATCAGCGACAGTTCTTGCTTTTATAAATTTGAAGTTGGACGTCATCTGCCCATAAAGATTTAGCCGCCGAAGAAAGTTGTGCGACATTCGCCGTGGCGAAAGCGGTAGAACACTCGGGTCAGCGGCAACAAGATCCTTCGTAACCTGGTCAAACGAGAATACACCTTGTGAAATTGTCTTGACTACTTCCGGCGACTGCAGAAGACAGTGAACATCATGAATTACGTAGTCACCGACACCATCTGTAAATCCAGCTAATGCACCACTTCCGCAATAGTCCAATTTGAGTATATCATCAAATCTGAAGTACGAGCCCAAATAGTCTGTAATTTCTGCATTCAGCAAGTCCAGTAGAGAGGTGATATCCGGAATATTCTCCTGCGCCATGAAGAAAGAGTATTCTGTCGTATTACCTACAAGATAGGAACGACGGTGAGTAAGCACGTCACATGAGGCAGTGATATAATAGGTTCCAAAACCTTGAAAACAGTGTATTCGTGCATCAAAAGCTTTATTGTGTAAGAAACGCCACGGACAGTCCAAGATACCAACAACTGTATCTTCAGCGAATTGTTCGTCCTACTGGTGATGAATGGTGTCCAATTCGCGGTAATTGATCGCCTGCGTCCACATCGTCTCGATGCTCAATTTCTGCTGTTTGACCGCCCAGTTGCAGAGGACGTCGCCGAGGCGGCTTCAGAGAGAAACAATGGTTGCCTGTAACAACCAAGATAGAGATCACACATCTTTCAGCGAAATCTCACAAAATACAAAGAACGCAAAGGCATACCGTACTCCTTACCGCCATCGCTCTTCGCTCTTCATGGACGTCTCCAATGACAAACAAAACGTCGAGGACTTTAATAACTAGGCCTAACGCAGCAAACGTCTGAACGATCATCAGGCGTAGGAAACTGAAGCTCTTCTGCTTGTCCCCGATTGTCATTTGGATTGACGGCGGATGCCCACACCTGAATCATTAAGCAACCATAAACTTTTAAGACGAATAGAACTCTGTTCACCTTCAACCTCGTTTGATTCATCATCTTCGCCTTGGCCAGTTCATCTCTTTGCATAGAGGTTTTCCATTCTCGAATCCGCCGCCCGCAGGCCTAAAATAATCCTACATACAGCAAAAACAAGCGGAAAGGATCCGGAATAATTCCAGAGTTAATGTTTACCTTTCACTTTCGCTCATGATCTTCAGTTGAGAACAGCATGCAGTGAAGGGGATAGAGTCGAGAAAAGAGGGCTGATGGACCAAGCGTTCGCAGTTTAGAAGGGATCGCGTTTCGCGTCACTTTGGGGCAGCTATTGGCGCGCAGGATAACATCGAAGTAAAATGCTTGATTGGAAGGACGAATAGCGAGCTTCACTCACGAAAGAAATGAGGGCTTAAAGGTACACGCTTGGGTCACCAAAAAGTGGGGCAGAGAAAGCAATGTTGAAGAAGAACGCGAGTGGATGCCGAGTCGAAAGAGACGCAAACAGTTTCACCCTCAACCAAATCAGAGCAAAACACAACAAAATAGAGTTACGACCCAACAATATAGGACTGACAGGAAGGGACGAACAGCAATGCTGAGCAGCGAACAATCAATTCTGCTCAAGTCATTTGATAAACTGCGAAGCTGACAATTGCAAAATTTACATTTGCGCAGTTCTAAACCGAATCTGTAGTTTGAAAAGCTCTTCGCGGTGGGACCATTCGAGTAAGATTTTGGGCGCGAAGAATGGAGGAGTTTTCACCATCAACAACCGTTCCACTGATTACATGCATCGGATCAGTTGCTGTGGACTGACAGCGAACACTGAAATCGGCCTGTGACCAACACGTGGGTTGCAACGTTCTCCCCTGAAGCCATTTATCCCTTTCGACCGTATACCTCGCTGCAGAGATCGGCAGATTGGTGTTGATTTCCCGCGTTCTCGACGGTTTTTTGCCCGCGCACCCAAAGTTTGAGTTTGTTCTTGTGAGATGGAAAATCGTTCTGGAGACCAAAGTTTCCATTTCGTAGACTTGCGGGGTACAAAGGCACAAAGGGCTCGGGGAAGGTACAACCACTGCTTGTATTGAGTCTTCTGCGGCCCAGGGGTTTCAGTTTGGAACGAAATGCAATGAGACCTTGTACAACCTTGGAAACCGTGTATTTAAGAGCTGTCCATCTGATTAAACACGCCTGGAACAGCGCAGTTCAGAAACATAACGTCGTTTGTCAGAGCAATCTGCACGCGGTGATTTCGCGCGTTTCCACCGTCTTCCGTGTGAGAATCGACATCTACAGCTGGAAGCGGTGCAGTGTGACGGCAAAGGAACGGTTTCCAGATATGTCGTTCCACATTCCACTAATCCTGAGCGAGACGATCGACGTTGGATTCGCATAAATTCGAAGCGCGGCGACTTTCTCTTCCGGCGACGAACTGCGTTGTCGTTTTGGGCGCCAAATACGTTCGCGAAGCGTCATTCCGTCTGGCTAACGAAGTCTAATCGGGTCGCAACCGATGTCTCTGAGACGCAAAATGAGTCTAAATTGCACGCATAACGTCTGTTTGTGTCTTCCGAGCTGTTTTCCGTGAGTTAACGCATCAGAAACGGTGTGCGCCGCCAGAGGAAACTCCCAACTGTCCGTTTCTCACTCATACACGCTGGCGCGCAACGCTCGAGAGGCGCACTGGCGCCTGGTTGTGAGCGATGACTGACGGCAACGCGACTCGAGAGCAGAGGGCGGAAAGGCTTCGTTTGGAAGCCGATCTGTACTCCAAGAGCCACGCGGATCACCACCGCTCGACTGCAGCTGCGGATGTTGCGGAGCGAAGATTCGATAAAATCGAGGCGAGAAACGACAATGTGGCGGATGTGTCGCGTTGGCGCATTCCTTGAACTACGCCTCCCGTTTCAAAGGTCACATGTGTCTCACTGACATGAACTCCGTTAGTCCTGGAGGGCAGAGGTGGAGTGTTTCGGTTCAATTTTGCATTTGCGCGCGTCTACACACATCAGAGGCTCCCGCAACGCTATTTCGCTCTCTGTGTGAGTGAAATCTGCATTTCTGTGATATTCAAAGTTTGTTTATTCGCCCGAATCCGCGATTTCCGAAGACTTTTGCATTTCCTGCCTCGCTTTCAGAATCAGATGTGCGACTCGGAATTGGCAGCTACCCCCATCGGCAGTGTTGGTGAAATCATTCGTGACCCCCGGAAGGCTCCAAGGACCTTCGCGGCTATGACTTCAACGAGTCGTTCGATTTTGCAAGTCTGATGAATCATACCTAGCAGCTATTGAAATGAGCTCTTTGAGATCAAGCCGTGTCTTACTCCAAAATCAACGGATCTTGGAGGCGAAATCAAAGAGACACACGTGATTCTGGAGCGTCGCAAGAAGAATGCGCGATTTCCATCGAATCTTCGCACAGCGCTGCGCGTATCGCATTCGCTGCATTTACGCCGCGCTTCTCGCTCGCAATCATCGAGAAACGATGGAATTCGTCAACGAACGCTTCCTCGACTCTGTTTTCGAGTTGATCCTCATCCGCGTCGCAAAGGAGCTTCCTGTGACCATCGATGCGCGCAGGGGCATCCCTCGTTGGCTTGTTGGATCGTACGGTGACCGCGTCCCCGAAGTGTACAATTGCCAGCATTTCTCCTACGACGTCTGTCCGTACGAGGAGCTCGGCGGCCGCTGGGGCGAAATGTTCGAAAATTGTCGCAAATCAGATGTGCAACTCGGACTTGGCAGCCGACCCCCATCGGCATGTTGGTGAAATCTGGCGTGTATCGTCTTTGCGCTTCCATTCCGCCGATCGCAGGCGCCAATATTCGCGTTGTCGGACTCCTCCAAGGCAACTTCAATGAACTATGGATTCGCATAGTTTTCGCAATAATTTCTCGTTTCTCAATGCAATCTTCGAGATGATTCTCGCCGATCCGATCGATTTGCCGCGGCTAAATATCACACTGAAACCCAGGAAAATAGAACTTTAATTTACATAAAATCTACATGTATTTCGACATCGGGAGTAATTCTTCCGTCGGCAAAGGAGGTGGAGCTTGGGTAGGCGCGGGAGCTGGAGCTTGGGTCGGAGCTGGAAGGACGGTGGTAACAGGCGCAGGCATCGTCGGAACGGCATTGCTGTCTGCAGGCGCTGGAGACACAAGCGGAGACGTGGTCTTCTTCGGCTCCTCTTCCTTGGGGTCATCCTTCTCCGACTGCGTATTTTCTGCGCTCGGATTCTTCGGTTTCTGCAGCTGCTGCGACGCGGGCTTCTTGGAACTTCGTTTTGTAATTTTTCCTCTCGATTTCTGCGTTTTCTCGAGCGGTTTCGGCCTCAACGAATTTGGCTTCCCGACTGAAGGCACAACAGAGAGCTGGAAACAAAGATGAGTGGATCACGCGGAGAATTCACCTTACCACATTCTTCTCGTCGCTGGCAGCGGTCGGCAATTGATGGACCTGTGTTTCCACGACTTCTTCGCACGTGACCAGCTTTCCTGGAGCAACAACTGGAGCAGACGCTCTTGTATCCATCGGGATCTTCCCTGGCATTGCCGTAGCAGCATTGTCCTCCGTTGGCGCCTTCCCCGGCATCGCCGTCTGCGCGTTGTCGTCGTGACTAGCGCCAGGCTTTGCGACCACGATATCGCCGTCGCGACTCTTCCGCCGGTCTTTCGCGACTTCCGATTCACTCGGAAGCGATCGGAGATCCGTTTTTTCCTCGCCAGAATCCTTCTTCGACTTTAATCCGGGCGCGTCAGCCTTCTTCTTCGCCATCGGCGCGCTTTTCAGCGGGTCGGAATCATCTCCCGGTTGCCCGCTGGCTTTCTGAGATTGTTTCGCTGAGGCGCCTGCGCCGGAATCCTTCGAACTCGGTCCGGCCGACTGCGGAAGCTTTTCCATCTTGTGGCTTCTCAAGTTGTGTTCGTCCTGCAGCAGCCCGGCGTTCACGTTGCATTTCTTACTTCTCTCCCCGGAGTGGCGGCCGTTCTTACTCTTCATAACCTGAAATAACGCAAAATTAAAAATCAAATCGCGGTCGATGCGCAACTGAAACGCACCTTTTTCCTCTTGGCACACGGAATCAGCAAATTCATCGGAAGGCACGCGAGTAGAACGACCAGAAGAGCGAATTCCAGCGCCATCGCTCGTGCAGCTCGAATCCAGCGCGATTCCTGTTTGATGTTTTGTGAAATCAGATCACCGACGACAACGGTCGACCAATCAAGAAACGTGCAAATGAATCGGACTGACGAGTTGGCGCACATCGTGCGAGGAGTCTGTCTGTTCTTTGCACGTAGCAGACAGTTCGCCCCAGATGCGTTGTCGCGTCGGCTTCCGCTGATGTTTCTTGGCCGTCTTTGCGGAAATTGAAGCGTTGGAGCGCCAGATCTGCAAGAAAGAGCTTAATTCTTATGGGTTTTCGGTCATTTCAGATGTTTTGTAATTCATTGGTCGCGCCGAGATGACTCCGCGGCGCAAGTTGATGAGCCGGCGCCCGTTCAGTGGAATTCAGTGGTGGAAATGGCGGGAAACGTTTCTGGGGAACGCAGTACGATACGCGAACGAATTGCCAGTTTTGTCCGGAATTTTCGCGCATGATTTCAACTCCGGATCGTTGCAGGAGCACATGGAAAGCGGCCGATACAATGAATCCAGCGACGCT